>JACEVL010000010.1:2144653-2342153 GCA_020284085.1 Aporrectodea caliginosa
AGTCTAGCACTAACTAGTCTAGTACTAACTAGTCTAATACTAACTAGTCTAATACTAACTAGTCTAGTACTAACTAGTCTAGTACTAACTAGTCTAATACTAACTAGTCTAATACTAACTAGTCTAATACTAACTAGTCTAGTACTAGCTAGTCTAATACTAACTAGTCTAGTACTAACTAGTCTAATACTAACTAGTCTATTACTAACTAGTCTAGTACTAACTAGTCTAATACTAACTAGTCTAATACTAACTAGTCTAGTACTAACTAGTCTAATACAAACTAGTCTAATACTAACTAGTCTAGTACTAACTAGTCTAGTACTAACTAGTCTAATACAAACTAATATAATACTAACTAGTCTAATACAAACTAGTCTATAACAAACTAGTCTAATACTAACTAGTCTAATACTAACTAGTCTAGTACTAACTAGTCTAGTACTAACTTGTCTAGTACTAACTAGTCTAGTACTAACTAGTCAAGTACTAACTAGTCTAATACTAACTAGTCTAATACTAACTAGTCTAGTCCTAACTAGTCTAGTACTAAGTAGTCTAGTACTAACTAGTCTAATACTAACTAGTCTAATACTAACTAGTCTAATACTAACTAGTCTAGTACTAACTAGTCTAATACTAACTAGTCTAGTACTAACTAGTCTAATACTAACTAGTCTAATACTAACTAGTCTAATACAAACTAGTGTAATACTAACTAGTCTAGTACTAACTAGTCTAGTACTAACTAGTCTAATACAAACTAATATAATACTAACTGGTCTAATACAAACTAGTCTAATACAAATTAGTCTAATACTAACTAGACTAATACTAACTAGTCTAGTACTAACTAGTCTAGTACTAACTAGTCTAGTACTAACTAGTCTAGTACTAACTAGTCTAATACAAACTAGTCTAATACTAACTAGTCTAATACTAACTAGTCTAGTACTAACTAGTCTAATACAAACTAATCCAATAGTTACTTGTCTAATACAAACTAGTCTAATACAAACTAGTCTAATACTAACTAGTCTAATACTAACTAATCTAATACTAACTAGTCTAATACTAACTAGTCTAATACTAACTAGTCTAATACAAACTAGTCTAATACTAACTAGTCTAATACTAACTAGTCTAGTACTAACTAGTCTAATACAAACTAGTCTAATACTAACTAGTCTAGTACTAACTAGTCTAGTACTAACTGGTCTAATACTAACTAGTCTAATACAAACTAGTCTAATACTAACTAGTCTAATACTAACTAGTCTAGTACTAACTAGTCTAATACAAACTAATTCAATAGTTACTTGTCTAATACAAACTAGTGTAATACAAAATAGTCTAATACTAACTAGTCTAATACTAACTAGTCTAGTACTAACTAGTCTAATACAAACTAATCCAATAGTTACTTGTCTAATACAAACTAGTCTAATACAAACTAGTCTAATACTAACTAGTCTAATACTAACTAATCTAATACTAACTAGTTTAATACTAACTAATCTAATACTAACTAGTCTAGTACTAACTAGTCTAATACAAACTAATCCAATAGTAACTTGTCTAATACAAACTAGTCTAATACAAACTAGTCTAATACAAACTAGTCTAATACAAACTAGTCTAATAGAAACTAATCTAATACTAACTAGTCTAATACAAACTTCTGCAATGGCAGACTTTTACAAAAAGTCTTATTGAAATCGCCACTTTTCAGAATGCACGCCCCTTTTGTGATCTAGAACCTAATTTAAGCATGAGATGATTATATCAAACGATATGTTCTATAGGAAAAACTCCGGTGTATCTTTACGATGATCTATAGCAGGTATAAATTCATATTTCTTACCGTTTTCAGGTGAAGCTTTGTTCCAATTTTCGAAAAAGTCGGTAAATTCCCTAAATCTAGTTTGCCTGAAACCTTCTGAAGTCTAAACCGTCAAATAAATCAGCTGGCAAAATGACTGCTTTATAAACTCTCATACAAGTAGGCTACGTGACGCAACACTAAAAGTAGAACACTTTCGTAGGTGCACAGCTCTATAATAGAGCATGTTATCAGTCAATGAACCCTAGACCTTTGCATCTAAGTCAAGTCAGTTGGCGAGTGAATAGATGCAATGCCTATCGCAACATCTTTTCGGATCGATTCACACTTAAACCAACGCATTCTACGTTTTAACGTTTACACAGATAAAACGCACGTTTTACGAAAGTGGTTCAGCTGTGCGATTAATATTTTGCACGAAGTTTTCACAGTAATGTCTTAGATTGATGAGAAAATTTTATCTGGAGCTTTTGATGCAGGACAATCTCATTCTGTTGACCTATCTATGTCTAATCACGACTGATAACGTCCACAATGCATTTAGAGTTTCGTTGCATAGGGCCTATTATTAATTAGTTATTTTTACCTGTATGCTTTCTTGTAATTGTCAACGTGCTCATTTCAATGCGACACGTTTCTTGGCGTCAATGGCGTTATACTACAATGAAATAAACTGTCTTGGGATAAACGCAGTACCATTTGATTTAGCCTATTACAATTAGGCTATACTTTATGTTCTGGGTGAAATAATTATAGGGGGTCACATAAAATTATATCGTTCAACTGCCTCTCCGAGTGACATGATTGTATGCGTCAGCCTGCGTGGGCTGATATCTGCACAGCCTTATCATCACCGCTGTCTGACGCGTGGTGACCTCACTGTTTCCTGCCCACTCAAGTCTTTATCGTTGACTATCAAAATGAGTAACATGTTCGTCATACTGTCTGTACAAAGGTAAAAAACAAGGTGGCGAAAGTTCGCAGCTAAGTGCTCAGTGAGTTTATGATGAGTCATTCATTCATTCATTCATTCATTCATTCATACTGTCTATGTATGTATGCATGAGCACTTGTTATAGCGCCCCTTCAAGATTTCTACTCAGAGGCGCTCCCGACTACAGCGCGGACACTGAATCGGAGTTTCACGCCGAAGAAAAGAATTAAAACTCTGGACGAATTAAAATGTAATGTAGTTAGGCACCTATGAAGCGCCTTATTCAAGAAGCAGCAGATGTCTGTCGTAATAATTATGTATGTCCTCTTGATCATGGTTGACCATCTAGATTGATAAGGTTTATTGTATCTGGATATTTATAAAGCGCCTCTCGCAATAAGTAAGCTACTAGTCTGTTCAGAGTCGACATGGGCCTACTCTCTATATAAAAGTCAATTTTTTAAATCCAAGATGGCAAAAGTTCGCTGATAAACGGTGTGGAAGCGCCAATGCATAAGACTTAGAGCGCTTGAATTGAACTGAAAACTGTTTTGTGACTTCTAAATAATGACATTAAAACAATACAGTTGTGCTACAATAAATTACACGGAACTGCAAAGGATTCATTTAACCTATTTCCATTGTTAATATGTGGCGACTATAATTTTATATAGGTGCACTGCAGAATTTCCACTGCCTTGATCCAGAAATGATCATACCCACTCTACAACTGTTCATCGTAGACAAGTTTTTCCGGTTGCTGAACCTAAATTTTGGAATTTTCATCCTGCATCTGTTCGTTTTTCTCAGTTGCAAGCGTCGAAACGATTGAAACAATCTCTGCTTAAGACTTGGACAATCTACTCAAATCGATTACCCACGATGTTCATTTTCAGGTAGACCATAGAACAAAACACATCACAACTTAAGCTCATTAGTACACTGTCTTATATGCGACGAATATGCGTGGGTACAATACATGCAAGACAATCATTCGGTGCCATACCATTCTATGCAGTTGATGCTCACAGCTCACATTTACCAAGTTGACTTTGATATTGGCTAATAAGCTACTTTTTAATCCACCAAAAACTGAACTTTTGCTATTCGACAATCCACGGCAGCTGAAAGGTTTGAAATAGTTCTCTGATTCTGCTCGTGACTTGGATCCTGGATTTGACTCTCCTGTGTCCCTCACCGACTAAGTCAACGAATTTTGCAAATTGTCGTAATGACTTAGCCTACACAGAATAATGCGTCAGGTCCCTGTGTAGGCCTATATTAGGATATCTTTCTCAAAAGCACTTGTCTCCAGTCGCCTGGATTACTGTAACTCGTTACGTACTGGCATTACAAAGTCGGATTTGCAGAAGCTCCAGGTGGGATTTAGAACTCTTTGACTAGACTGACAACTAACACATAAAAATATGAGCACGTTACCTCTGGACTTATATAATTGCTTTGGCTTCCTGTTCTGCAAAAACCTATTTCAAACTGGAACGTTTAGCTTATAAAAACATTGCACTGCAGCCAACCACAGTATTGTAAGACAAATCCTTACTACTTATCCCTATTGAACAAGGTAATCTGATTGAGTTTGTCTGGTCATACCAACATCTAGAACTGCTCATCGTAAACAATTTCCCGGTTCCTGAACCTAAATTTTGGAATTTCCATCCAGTATCTGTTCGTTTCTCTCAGTCACATGCGTCATTTCATTCTCTGCTTAATACTTAGGCCTACCCTATCTTTTCCAATCGATTAACCACCGCTGGTTGTAGGCCAATCTCTCTTTTGGTCAACTGATCTTCTGAATATTGACATGATTTACACATTGAACTTGGTTTATAATGCCAGTCGTTGATCACTTGGGCGAACTCGTCTCGTATGTTGAGAACACGTAAGTTCGGGGGTCGTTGTGCTTAACTAAGAGATTTTTGTTTAATTGGCTCAAGTGTTGCACTTAATCAAGCTCATCTATCATGCGACGCTCACAATTTAATCTTCGTTTTCGTTTAAAGTTAACACTTGAAAGCACTTGATTTATTCGTTTACTTCGTCATACAATGGTTGATCAAAAAGTAATGAGAAACACAGTTAAAGAAGTGGTCTTTCATATAACTATTCGTTCTGAATCGTTTACTTCCTTAGAACAACTTATGAAAAATACATTGATCTGTGACGTTATACTGGGTGCTAGGCAACTTGCTGTTTGTCGTCTGCTATCTGAAAATGTAGCAATGGATAAAAACAAAAGACATATGATTGTGATTAAATCTTTACATGTGAAAGGATTGACACCGCATGAAATTTAATCAAATGACATGCGGGAAATTTTAAGTGATGATGCCCTTCACAGGCTGCAATCTACAGATGAACTGTTGAAATTTAACGAGGAAGACAGTCAACTGAAGACGAACACCGTTCTGGACGCCTTATTGACACATGTGTTGATGATAATGTCCAATCTGCTTGTCATATGTTCAGAATTTTGATAGATTCATTACATGGACATGCTTTTCAAAGCAATAAAGATGACATTTAGACCATAAATGAGTGGATCGAACAGCTTGAAGGAAAGTTCTTCGTGGACGGAGTAAAGGCACATGAACGTCGCTGCTAAAAATGTGTTGCACTTGGTGGAGACTATTTTGAAAAACTGTAAAGTGATTTTGATTAAAGTCGTTTGTTCCTTTGTGTTTCTCATTACTTATTGACCAACCCTCGTACAGCATATAGCTCATTCACTTTTATTCCACCAAATCAGCTCAGTGATTAGTTTGGATTCATGCAGTGGCTTCCCTAGCCATAGTCCAAAGCTCTTCATTTGACAACATAAATTACGCACCGAATTGGGCGGCATAAAGTAATAGTGAATAAAACACTTTAGGTACTTTGCAAAGATATTGTAACACCTCTAATTATTAAGCTACTACCAGATTACAGATGTCACTGGAATGCTTAGAGTCAGAGTGCTCATTACATGCTACCTTAGAATTTGTGTTTTTGAGCTTTCTAGTCATGCATGCTTATATGTATGTCTAGCTGTTGATTTATATGTATGTTTCTATGTATGCATGTTTGTATGTATGCATGCATGCATGTCATTATTGTATGTATGCATGTATGCGTGTATGCATGTTCGTATGTCTGTCTGTTTGTTTGTCTGTATCTGTCTGTATTCATTCATTCATTTCAGATATTCATATAGCGCCCCTTCAAGATTTCTACTCAGAGGCGCTCCCGACTACGGCGCGGACACTGAATCGGAGTTTCACGCTGAAGCGCATGAGCAATTGCGAGTGAAGGACTTGCCAGGGTCCCTACGCGGCGGCTTGAGGTAGATTCGAACCCGCAACCCTCCGGCTGCAAGGCACCAAATATACCCCTTGAGGTGGATTCGAACCCGCAACCCTCCGGTTGCAAGGCACCGAACATACCTCTACACCACCGCGCCCCACATTGGTCTGTATGTATCCATGCATGTATGTATGTATTCTTTTATGTATGTATTTATCTGTATGTATCTATGTATTTATGTATGAATGTATGTATGTCTGTGGGCATGTTTGTATACATGTTTGAATGTGTTATTGTCCACATGCATGTTGTGTATGTAAGTATGTATGTATGAATGTGTGTCTGTGTGTATATGTATGTATGTGCGATTGTGCGTATGTATGTATGTATGTATGTATGTATGTATGTAGACATGTATGTATGTACCTACATGTACATTTACATGCGTGCATGTATCTAGACATTTTATACTAATTAATTTTTTAATTAAACATTCAATTTGATTAGTGCCTGTTAGCTACCTTTCCTACAAAATGATAAAGCCATTAATGGTTCGTCGTTAGGCAAAGTGTTAAGAGAACTAGAAAATCCATCATTGGTGGATTCTCGCACACATCTGAAGCCCATCAGACGGATTTCCATCCGTAGTTGACAGTTGACCTTTGTTCAGAGTCCCTAATCCAAGTTGCGCAGACGATGAGATGAAGAGAAGCCGCAACAGACGATGTAGTTCGCATCGCGTGAAAACTTCACCGTCCAACAGTCCTGGCATATTGTAGACTTTAAGTCTGTCTACCGGGTCTGCGCAAGACAGGCGTTTACCGGCAGTCGTAGCACCTCTCTAAGATTCCAAACAACGCCAAAGACTAATCGGCAACCTATGCTTCTTGTTACTATACATTACCTCTAAGAAAATACACTCTGCTGTTGTGGCTAGACTGACAGCAGTGTAGCATAATGTAGTTTTATGTCTTGTCTTATTATGACGTCATCTGATTAATTAATCTGATTAATGCCTGTTAGGTACGTTTCCTATATATAATCATAAAGCCATTAATAGTTCATCGTTAGGTAAAGTGTTAAGAGAACTAGAAATCCACCATTGGTGGATTCTCGCACACATATGAAGCCCATCCGTTTAAGAGACCACACAAGTCGATTAGAAATGTATTTCCTTTGTTGCGTTAAGCAAAAATCATTCTAGTCAGAATATTTCTGAGTAACGATGGACAATGTTTCCTAGACATTTTTGTAGCGCTTTTTCCGTCTCTAGAATTTCGTTTGGTAAGAAATTGAAGAATAGTCTCGATTATTATGCTATTAATAGACAACAACATTCGTTATGGGCCTAATAGTGCGGCGGCTGATTCCCGGACTTCGTCATCATTTGAGGAGCCTGTTGACCTCCGGCGTACATCATCTGCTGAGGGTTTGATCCCGATGGGTACTGTGGCTGAGCGTAATAGCTCTGTGGAGGCAGGTGCTGTGGAGGTGGACCCTGGAGGTACACCGTCTCCGGTTGAGTGGTTGCGTACGTGACCGGTAGCGGAGCAGTCTGTTGATAGAACAATGATCAAGATCAAGACACTAGTTTATTATAGCTAAAATTAGATTATTGGAACCACTACACCTCCCTTTATGTGCATGGCCAAAACAAGCCTCTGGGTCACATAGACAATAAACACTAGCCATCGGCGAAGAAATAGAGATAAAGCACGAAATGATAAAGAAAGGGTTCGAACCCCACTCACTGGTGTAGAAGCTACGTCTGTGTCAGCATTTGAGTTTCAATAAAAAGAGTATTGTATTGTATTGTATTGTACTATGCAAGCTACATGTATGTAACAATTTTTAACAAGTGTAACTTAAGGTGAGCTGAAACTCTTAGTGGGGGACCCAGACACTCAGTCATTTCAAGTTGATGTAAAAGTTTCGTTTTCACTACCAGTTTGAAGGTAATGGTCTGTAGATCAATATTCGTCCGAGGAGAAAGCATGCAGATAAAAAATTAAGCGTGGGGGGCTCGAAAACCCCCTCTGGCCTATGGGAAATATGTGTATTTTTTCCAGTCATTTCAAATAGTTGCAAAAGTTTCTTTTTCAGTACCAATTTGAAGGTAATGGTCTATAGACCAATATTGGTCCGAGGGGAAAGCATTCAGATAAAAAAAGAAGCGTGGGGGCTCGAAATACCCCTCCAACCTATGCAAAATATGTGTATTTTGCTCCAGTCATTTCCAGTAGATGCATAAGTTTTGTTTTTTCAGTATCAATTTGAAGGTAATGGTCTCTAGATCAATATTGGTCCGAGGAGAAAGCATTCAGATTAAAAAATGATGCGTGGGGGTTCGAAACCCCCACCTACGTCCTTTGCGAAATATGTGGAATTTACTCCAGTCATTTCAAATAGATGCAAAAGTTTCTTTTTCAGTACCAATTTGAAGGTAACGGTCTATGGATCAATACCGGTCCGAGGGGAAAGCATTCAGATAAAAAAAAATAAAGTGTCGGGGTTCGAAATCCCGGCCTATGCTAAATATGTAAACTGTTGTAACTTTTGATTGGATGGTCCGATTTGAACATAAACCTCGATTCATTGAGATCCTTCGAGTGAGTAGGCTAAGGAACATTTTCATTAGGTAAAACACTGCACCCGTTGAACGTTTATTCATTCGTGTTGGACAGACATTTACTTCTGATAGAACTTTTCGGAAACTGTAACAGTTGCTGTTAAAGCAGAACAAGGACTATTACGCATATTTATTAGACATTTGTTACTACGTACATTTTCACAAGTAGGCCTAGTGGCCTACTGAGTTAGGTATTGCTGAGTAGCTTTATCTAGCATATAGGGTGCATTTATTTTGTATTTCATCTGCAAAATACAACAATGTATTTGTATTTTGTAGTTCAAACACATTTTGAAAAATGTATTTTGCAATTCCATTTCAAATAAATTAGAAAAATGTATTTTGTATTTCAAATACATTTATCAAGCACTGGACTTCAGATAGTCGCCTTTTACTGCATGCAGGAGGATATAGCGGTCCTACTCTCCGCCCGGAACCGCAGGGGTATCTAACCTATGTTTTTCTACCTCTCTGCGCAGGGGCCTCCAGTTAGTCGCCTTTTACGACATGCAGAAGGATACAGCGGTCCTACTCTCCGCCCGGAACCGCAGGGGTATCTAACCTATGTTTTTTACCTCTCTGCGCAGGGGCCTCCAGTTAGTCGCCTTTTACGACATGCAGGAGGATACAGCGGTCCTACTCTCCGCCCGGAACCGCAGGGGTATCTAATCTATGTTTTTTTTACCTCTCTGCGCAGGGGCCTCCAGTTAGTCGCCTTTTACGACATGCAGGAGGATACAGCGGTCCTACTCTCCGCCCGGAACCGCAGGGGTATCTAACCTATGTTTTTTACCTCTCTGCGCAGGGGCCTCCAGTTAGTCGCCTTTTACGACATGCAGGAGGATACAGCGGTCCTACTCTCCGCCCGGAACCGCAGGGGTATCTAACCTATGTTTTTTTACCTCTCTGCGCAGGGGCCTCCAGTTAGTCGCCTTTTACGACATGCAGAAGGATACAGCGGTCCTACTCTCCGCCCGGAACCGCAGGGGTATCTAACCTATGTTTTTTTACCTCTCTGCGCAGGGGCCTCCAGTTAGTCGCCTTTTACGACATGCAGGAGGATACAGCGGTCCTACTCTCCGCCCGGAACCGCAGGGGTATCTAACCTATGTTTTTTACCTCTCTGCGCAGGGGCCTCCAGTTAGTCGCCTTTTACGACATGCAGGAGGATACAGCGGTCCTACTCTCCGCCCGGAACCGCAGGGGTATCTAACCTATGTTTTTTTTTACCTCTCTGCGCAGGGGCCTCCAGTTAGTCGCCTTTTACGACATGCAGGAGGATACAGCGGTCCTACTCTCCGCCCGGAACCGCAGGGGTATCTAATCTATGTTTTTTACCTCTCTGCGCAGGGGCCTCCAGTTAGTCGCCTTTTACGACATGCAGGAGGATACAGCGGTCCTACTCTCCGCCCGGAACCGCAGGGGTATCTAACCTATGTTTTTTACCTCTCTGCGCAGGGGCCTCCAGTTAGTCGCCTTTTACGACATGCAGGAGGATACAGCGGTCCTACTCTCCGCCCGGAACCGCAGGGGTGTCTAACCTATGTTTTTTTACCTCTCTGCGCAGGGGCCTCCAGTTAGTCGCCTTTTACGACATGCAGGAGGATACAGCGGTCCTACTCTCCGCCCGGAACCGCAGGGGTATCTAACCTATGTTTTTTACCTCTCTGCGCAGGGGCCTCCAGTTAGTCGCCTTTTACGACATGCAGGAGGATACAGCGGTCCTACTCTCCGCCCGGAACCGCAGGGGTATCTAACCTATGTTTTTTACCTCTCTGCGCAGGGGCCTCCAGTTAGTCGCCTTTTACGACATGCAGGAGGATACAGCGGTCCTACTCTCCGCCCGGAACCGCAGGGGTATCTAACCTATGTTTTTTACCTCTCTGCGCAGGGGCCTCCAGTTAGTCGCCTTTTACGACATGCAGGAGGATACAGCGGTCCTACTCTCCGCCCGGAACCGCAGGGGTGTTGAAAGAGAAACTTATTGTTCTGCGTCGACAGTTAGACGAAGTAGAAGTAGTTGTTTCAATTTAACGACACTGTGTAATAAGAATGATCATAAGCGTCGCTTTTGATCTTTGTTATTGCACTTTGTTTGACGCTTTTGTTCTTTGTTATTGCACTTTGTTATTGCTTTGTTTTTACACTTGACGAAGGATTTTCAGAGCTCTTTTAACTACATTGCGAGTTTCTTTAGCGGATTCGGCATTTTCTGATTGGTTGATACCACACCATAGTAACTTCGTGTATTCAATTTACTGAGTCATTTACGTTGAGTATTAAAAATAGTGTTTGGCATTATCAGAAACTCTGTAAACGATGTCAACTGTTTACTGTGGTTGGGACTCGGTGGCTGGACCAATCCTGGCCGCCGTTGAAGACTCTTCTATTTGTCTCTGCGTTGTTTGATTAGCGACAAATGTAGGCTTCTTAAAAGTTGCGGGGCTTTGGTGAGGTTTAGGAGGTGTTATAATACGTACCTGAATAATTTATCAACTATATGCAGTAGGCCCTACTGTAGATTTGAGTTCTAACCCAAATCTATCGATTGGGTGGCTATAGATGCCAGGCGGTATATGCTTTTCCTGACGGGCAGTTCATCAACTGTGAAACTTCATGAGCTCTATCGTCTAGTTTTTATTGCTGGAATGTGGAGGTCTTCATCAGTTGCTGGGTGTGCGAAAAGAAGAAATCGGTGTGCACGAGGTAGTCTAGGGTCAAATAGCGAAGGCATTTGTGATCGAGCAACCGCATTCTGTATGCTTGATTGCACAATGCATGTGGCTTATTAGCAATCTACATATTATGCGAGTAATCTGGTCACACTAGATTTTCATGTTATCACACGTTACATCCAGATTGCTGGAACAACAAAATTAATGATGTCACGTTATTATGTGACGTCACAATGGTAATTGAAAATGTGATAATGAGATTGTCATCGCAATTGTAAGTATTTGTAACTTCTATCTCGCTCTGTCTATTGTGAAGTCGTTATGTGACGTAACGCTATTATGTGACGCCACAATGGTAATTCATTTCTATGCAAATGAGGTTGTTAGTATGTATGTATGAGCACTTGTTATAGCGCCCCTTCAAGATTTCTACTCAGAGGCGCTCCCGACTACAGCGCGGACACTGAATCGGAGTTTCACGCCGAAGCGCATGAGCAATTGCGAGTGAAGGACTTGCCCAGGGTCCCTACGCGGCGGCTTGAGGTGGATTCGAACCCGCAACCCTCCAGGCTCCGGCTGCAAGGCACCGAACATACCCCTACACCAGTGATATTTTCGTGAATAAGAAGTAGAATAAGAATAATAATTATTTGATTTTCGTTCAGCAGAAGTAGAAGCAGAATAAAAATTATTTTAAGAACGAGAATAGAATAAGAAGTGAAATTAAGACCTTCAGAAGTGAATAAGTATAAGAAGCATAATTATTTTAAGAACGAAAATTAAGAGACTTCTAATTTTTTAGGTGCCATGTTTTATTACTGTGATGAAGTAGGTCCCTCACAGAACAGTAGAAGGACATTGTACCTGTATTCCTGGGTGTGGGGTCATATAGCTATATACTGGTTTAAACCGGCCTTAGGGCTTAGGGCCTAATAATATGCAAATGCAGGGTAAATGCAGCTATTGTGCAGGGGTTGTCACCGGCCCTCTGAGGGAGCCAGCTATAGCCCGTCAGGCTGGCCGGGGACTCCGATATAGATACCTAGTGAACATTATAAAATGTTCTCCCATTCCAGCCGGGGTGCTTTCCCTATTGATCTACGCCTTCTACGGGATAGTTATGCATGGCAAGGACATGAACTCTCTGATCGGCTTGAACCTGGGATCACTAGCCACGAGTCCCCCTTGATCGTGGGACGCGGATGCCATCGGCCTCTTGGCAACGAAACCCATGCCTGCATTCGACCCATGAGGGATTAGAATCCGTTTATCAGGGAATCCGTTTAATAGGGAATTCTTCACAGTACCGCCGTAGAGAAATATGTTTAAAATGCATGTTCCTTATTTGGATTTGACGTACAACTCTGCGCATAATGTGAATCTCGTAGCTAATCTCATGAACTCCAGCCTACTTTCGCCACAGTTCTGCACTCCTGGCCAACTCAGCTTTAATGAGTACACTGACCGTACACCGTCGGTTGAAAGATGAGACGGCGAGGGAGAGGACTCACTCCCAACCCTCATTTGCGGAGGCTAAGAAAATGAAGTCGCTAAAGCTTCATATATATGGCTGCTTCAGGGTTAGCTTAAGGGACTGCTCTTCTTTCTCCTCCTCTTTTTCTTCTTCATAATATCCTCTGTGCATGAGTGAAATGGTTTAAAGGTTTTGTTCATATCTCTAATCTTGATAAGTGCATGAATAAGTTAAATTATGTGTTAACCTGAACTAGAAGTAAAATTATCTGAGAACTAAAAGTAGAAGTAAAATTATTTGAGAACTAGAAGTAGAAGGAGAAGTAAAATTGCTTCAACAGAAGTGAACAAGAACTAGAAGTAAAATTAATTGAGAACTAGAAGTAGAAGGAGAAGTAAAATCGCTTCAGCAGAAGTGAATAAGAACTAGAAGTAAAATTAATCAAAGAACTAAAATATCACTGCCCTACACCACCGCGCCCCACGAGGTTGTAATTGTAATATTAATTACAGTAACTTCTGTCACGCCCTTCAACCGAAGGCGTACCAAAGCCAAGTCGCAAAGTGGTCAATATTCAGAAGATCAATACTCTAAGACAGACAGACAGACAGACAGACAGACAGAGTCAGTCAGTCAGACAGACAGTCTTACGTTGAGAACATAGGCCTATAGACCTACACACAGAGAGTTCCAGAATCTGGGTACAGTAACACGATCGAACGATCGTTCACTAGGAATAATTCTAGCGTTGATATAGGCCTGATCGCAGAAAGATAATCAGATGAACTGTGTGAATAATAGAAGTCTGATGAATAGGGACTGATTTTGAGTACCGGGTATTGTGGTTGGCCAGAGTTCAATGTTTTATAAACTATGAGCTGCAGTTTGAAACAAACTATTTACTGCATGAAGTCAATGCAAAGATGAGTTGAGCACATGGAAATTATGTTCATATTTTGACGTAGGGCCTATTAGTTATGGCTCTAGCCAAACAGTTCAGAACTTGTTGGTCTTTCTACATCTTTGAGCTTTGTGACGTCAAGACGAGATTAATAATATTTTCGTTTATTGAAACAATCCGGTTGACAAACCGCAACCGGTTACAGTGTACAATAATATGCAATTGAAACAATTCACAAGAACACAAATGACGGAAGATATAAATCTTAACTACTAACAGAACAGACAGCCTGCAATACACGGCGCTAGTAGCAGCCTACAGAGCATGTCCGCCCTACGGGCTCGAACTCGGTACCTCTCGCTCTCTATGCCATCGTGTTATCCAATGCGCTATCGGGCCCTAACGTTAATCAAGGCGGCTGTGAAGACCACTGCGCTTACGAAGAAGAGGAAAGGATGTTAGTGGGGGGCCCGGACACTCAGTCATTTCAAGTTGATGTTAAAGTGTCGTTTTCACTACCAATTTGAAGGTAATGGTCTGTAAATCAATATTTGTCCGAGGGGAAAGCAATCAGGCAAAAAAATGAAGTGTGGGGCTCGAAAACCACCTCTGACCTATGGAAAATATGTGTATTTTCTCCAGTCAATTCCAAGGGATGCAAAAATTTCTTATTCAGTACCAATTTGAAGGTAATGGTCATTAGATCAATGTTGGTCCGAGAGGAAAGCATTCAGATAAAAAAAGAAGCGTGGGGGATCGAAAACCCCTCTCCGGCCTTTGCGAAATAATTATGTGGATTTTACTCCAGTCATTTCAAATAGATGCAAAAGTTTATTTTTCAGTACCAATTTGAAGGTCATGGTCTATAGATCAATCTTGGTCCGAGGGGAAAGCATTCAGATAAAAAAAAGCGTGGGGTTCGAAAACCCCCGGCCTATGCGAAATATGTAAATCGTTGTGACTTTTGATTGGATGGTGCGATCTGAACATATGTGGTATGTATGGATTCAGAATCAGGAGTTGCAAGTGATATAAACATGCATATTGCACATAAAAGCAGTGATGGTGCTAGTGTTGGCGCATATCCGCAAAACTAGAGATAGTGTCATAAGAAAGTTGCTAATAAACCGGCTATAGCAAATCGAACGTATACATATAGTTAAGTATTGCATATTGTTCTTGACAACCTCTTGTCCAGCTACTTCGCACATGTGCACTTGCAAAGACGTGTGCATTTCAATTTTGCCTTCATGGTGGCGTTTTCAGAGTTTTGAACCTCTGGCTTATACGGTCCATATACACGGGGAGCTTAAATGACGTGGCACCCATTCAAACGAATAGCGGTGATGAAAGATCTCACCCGATCAATTCATTGAAAAAGAGCAGGGTAGCCTAGAGACCATACGTTCGCTATTGAAAAAGTAGCCCATACTTTTCAATTTATCATCTCTTAATGCTTTCTGTCCTTCCTTGCGGTTCGCTGTTTTCCATTCCTTCCAGTGCTCCCACCTTTCGATACACAACAACATCCTGCCTATATCACTTTAGTCATCCTTCTTACCTCTCGTTTCCTACCATACAGTCTTCCTGTGCGCTTACAACCACGTCTTTTTTCTTACCTTCCTTCGTCCCCTATCTAATTTCTGCATGCCTTGCAACTACAGTACTACTGTATAGCCAAGCCCCGAGCCTGTGTTTTTCCTGCATTTAAAACTCTCTGCTTGCCAACTGGATACAACCCACTTCTGTATACCGGCCTAGTTCAGCCAGCAGTCGAAGCCGAGCCTTATCCTAAACGCATATCATCGCTGCTTGTCGGTAGGTACCGTTAAATAAACGCATTATCGTCATCACTTTATCCTCTGGCCCTACTGTAGATCCTTCTCCGTATAGCCTCAACAGGTTCTTTAGCTGTAGAGATGCCGTCGTTTTATGCTGCCCTGGCCAAACGCCTCTCGGTTAAACATCGCACACATTATGTTTACGCACTCTAAGTTGAGTCATGTTAAAGTGTACGGCTAAAGCTAAGGCTATTTTAAAAGCGTCAGTTAAATCTGATAAGGACTGAGACTGGCACTAAACGGCAAAGTGATCTCCGCAGCGATGGTCGAAATGCGACGACCAACCCCTCAGATGAATAAATATAATCGACCCTGGCAGAGTTAATCGGGTCCACTGAAAGAAAGCGACTGGTAAAACCGGCCAGCATTTCGATGGACATTAGTTGGGACCCATCGGCTCTATATAAGTTCTTGTGGGAATATGAGTCATATATTGGCTCCATGTCGGCAGTTCGACAGAGATGTGAACATTATAATTACATGTAACTAAATATATATATATAAAGAATATAAATTATATAGATGTAGACATAAATATAGAATATAGATGTAAAGAATCTATACAGAAGGCTATGGTGGCCATAAATATACTGTTAATGCTATTGGTGTGTAAATGTGAAGGTGAATTAGCCAACCGGTGGATGAGATCCCGAATAGATCGCTCGACAGCTGACGGCAAACAGCCAACATCCAAAGATGACTTCCCAGGATCCAACTCCAATCATGAGACAGTTGGCAACAACAGCCTCACTTTTCTAACACCAAATAAAACAAACAATTAATCAATTATATTGATAATAATATTGGTAATATGAGACTCTACATAGGCCTACCTGAGAAAAACCTCGCGAAGTTCAAAAAATAAAATTACATTGGGGTTCACACTGGACTGGACTCGGCTGGATTTTCTCAATGATTAGGTGTGAACCGCATATCTCTGTCACAAACAATAAAAAAGTTTAAATATCTTGGTCTCTTCACGGTATTACGATCCAACCTAAGTCGCTATGCCTATGGGCAAGAGGATAATTATTTATGATAATAGTAAACTGCAATATATTCATGAGCCTTAGTGGCTGCCAGCTTAAGAATATACATTAAATTGACTAAGAAGAGTAGTTGCATAACTTGGTCATTTGAATAATAGGCTAATTAATCGACGCACAAAATTTCTTGCGGGGCATCATAATAAAATTGCAAATAAAACTATTTCACGAAACTCTACACAAAAACAGTTTACAGCTAATGCAATGAGGAATATAAATCTACTCTGAATCTTTCCATTCTTGCCTCAAAACTGTCCTTTTCAGCCGTGCTGGGGTCGGGAGCGCTCCTGAGTTAGTAACCTTGAAGGGACGCTATATAAATCTTCTTAATGAATGAATGAATAAATACGCAGAGAACTTATTTTGACCCATTTTATTACTAAATGAACGCGTTTCTGACAAATTATGTTTTCAGACTTTGTGAAGTTTTTCTCAGACATGGTTGCGAATGCTCTATCAGTAGCCTAACTCTAGCTTAGTACAGCCAATACTGATAAAACTAATTTAGAAGAACGGAAACAGTCTCTTGAGCTAATCACGACAGTCAATAATAGGTATGAAGTGTTTGCAACTTCATTGGCGTAACCTCGGCAAATAAGGGCGGTTGGGATATATCCTCTTCCTCACTTCCTGATTTTCTACAAACAGTTTATGATCATTGTTCTTTAATATTTAGCTGAGTTAAATGTCGAATAGTCAGAGAGATCCGAAGTTAGGCTACAGTTCGCAAGCAACTTGAAACTCTGCACGCTTTAGTTTTAAGACTGCAAACAGGTAATATTGGATTCCCGCAAACTTGCAGATTAAACTGAAGAATAAGCACGACTAGAAGCGCTGAAGGCTGAAATCGTGAATAAAATTAAAAATGATCTTACGAAGGTAACACATTCATAATTGCCACAGTAGACATCATTGGCAACTCCAATCGAGGCAATTGTGAGTTGGGTTATTCCGAAGGCGATGTCAAATCCAGAGCAGAGCGCCGTGGCTGATATCTGCATGAAGAAGAAAATTCATTTGAGTTAGTGAGTGGGTTAGTGGGTGAGTGGGTGAGTGATTCATTGAGTGAGATAGTCGGTGAGTTAGTTGGTCAGTGAGTTAGTGAGTGGAATGGTTGAGTGGGTGGGTGAGTGGTTCAAGGGGGCAAAGACCAAATTTTCAAAATGAAAAGTTGGTTTTTTGGTTTTTGGTTTTTTTTGTTTTTATTTATGATATTTTCCTCTTTCGGATCATAAAACTCACAAAAATGGCATAATACCGTTCAAATTAATTAGATGCAGATAAATGAAATTAACTAGAACAGTAGAACAGTAGAATGTCATAAAACGAAGTTAACAAAGTCCATACAACAATTGCCAAGAGAGTTGAAGATACACCCTTTTTGGCATTTATAATTTCTAAATTTGTAAAAAAAACAAAAAACCAAAATTTGCGATTTTGGGGGTTTTTTTTTAACAAAAAAACCCAAAAAACAAGCCTTTAACATCCCTGGAGTGGGTGGATGTCAGAGTGAGTTAATTAGTCAGTGAGCTGTTGTTTTGTGAGTTAGTGAATCAGTCAGTTAGTCAGTCAATCAGTTAAATAGCTATTCAGAAATGGATGAAGCAAAAGAGAGTTAAGGAATTCACTCTGACCTGGGCTCAGACCAAGCGATTTCTTAATTAATCTCTACCGTATTCTTCGAAGATAACGATCTGCTGTTGATATGACTAATTGACTATTAACAGATGATATGAAACTGGTATCGGTTGGCGATTCTAACCTAGACCAAGCGGTTCTTGGAAGGATCTGGAAAGGACCTCAGTCAGCATTTGTAATTAACAACAGCGCTATTCGTCGCAAGATTAGACAGCAGCATCCAGTGTGATTCTCGTAACGATAACGATAACGAAAATGTTCGTTAACGAAAATAAAATGATTTCGTTAACGATTACTATAACTATAACTAAAAAATAATACTAACTATAACTAAAACTAAAATAAAAAACCACTATGACTATAACTAAAATAAAATCTGTAAGGAGAATCACACTGGCAGCATCGGATGCTCTGCTGTTATACCAGATAATATTAAGCCTATGACGACCGTACGTAATTCCGCCTACGTGGCTTATGTAAAGAAAAGTGGACAAAACTAAATTTTTCTAAGGTAATTGTACACATACCAGTTGGTTCGTTGGATGTTGGCCGGCAGCAATTGCTACAATTCCGGCGGTAAAGTACTGTTAACAAGAAAAAATATGCCTTAAATGCTTAGTGCTGTTGAGAAGAAATAAACTTTAGCCTACTTAAAATTTCGTTCTGCAATTTCTCAGTTCGATTCTACGAATGCACGATGACCAGTAGGAGACTCTGGATCTATACTTTGATCTATACCTCATCTTACTTCCTTTCCAATTTTAGTTGCCATTATTTTAACGATTTCAATTAAAGCTATAATATTATTATTATTATGTAAGCGCTTGAAACTCATTCTCTTCGATCCTGACTTTCTGCAGCTAGATCGGGGAGCGCCTCTGATAAGTTTAAATTAAAGAAGAGTTAAACAAATTCGTGATTAGGCTACAATTACAAACTTCAGAGAATAACCTGATTCCAAAGACACCGTTTTTAGGCACTGAAGATTGAGGAGATTTCGGGAATTGCGTTTATGGTCACAGTCGCTTCTAAGTTAACCTGCTTGCTTTATATGCCACCCTAATATACTTGCATACGTGTAATCAATACACGTAAGCACACATACTGTACATGCATGCATACATACATGCATACATACATGCATGCTTACTTACCTATTTACTTTTTTTACTTAATTACTTCATTATATTCTTATTCATTTTAAAATGATTACACACTTACTTACTTTATTGATTATTTACATGTACGTATTTGCTAATGCTTTATAAAAAAAACATACAACACTGCATTACCTTAAACTATTGTTTAAAGTAGGGTGTATAGGTGTAGCCTGTTGACTTACAAAGATTCCGCACCAGATTCCGGTGCCGATTTCGTAGAGCGATGCCTCGTAGCAGATGGCTGTTATGGCAGCAGCGACAGACACGATGGCCAGCATGATCTGCAAGGCACCTAGAACGGTCGAAGTTGTTCTTGGAAAGTACGGTCTGTAACCCTCAATCGCCGGCTGGTGATAGGCGGGTGCCACCGGAACGGCACTGGCGTAGTAAATTGTCTGCTGTGGCGGATAGGGACCCTGCTGCTGCTGCTGCATCTGCTGTTGGTTATAGTACGCCATCGAACTATGCACAAAATGGATTAATATATATATATATATATATATATATATATATATATCTTGTCATCTCTCGCATCGACTACTGTAATTCCGTCCTATCTGGCCTCCCAATGTCGACACTACAACCCCTCACATCTGTTCTGCACGCCGCCGCTCGCCTAATAAAAGGTCTTGGCCCTATAGAGAGCACATCACACAATCTCTTCAACAACTGCACTGGCTTCCCATTCGCGCCCGTATCGCTTTCAAAATCTCCCTCCTCATGTATCATATCCATTCTGGAACCTCACCCTTATATATAACACCCATGGTCGTGCCATGCTCTGCTTCAAATCCTAAAGGACTCAGATCGGCCAGTCGAGGAGACTTTACCGTTCTTCGCACCAAGAGGAAGTTTGGAAATCGTTCTTTTGCTGTCTCGGGACCTAGGGAATGGAACAGTCTCCCAGCTACAATCCGTCAATGTTCACCTGCTACTCAATTTAAATTTAAATCAAAATTAAAAACTGATCTATTCTCATTGCACTATGACTAAGAACACAGCGCAACGCGCTCTCGTGCAAGACTTGTCTTGTTAAAGCGCGTTATAAATGTCTAATTGTATTGTATTGTATTGTATGTATATAACATCATTGTATTCTTTTTTTAAATGATTATATATTTACTTACTTTGTTGATTATTTACATGTACTTACTTGCTTATACTTTATGAAAATATATACCTGCATTACTGTAAAATATCTTTTAAAAGTAGGCTGTAGGTGTAGCCTGTTGAGAGGTGTGAAAATAATAGGTGTGATATATATATATATATATATATATATATATATATATATATATATAAAGCCTGATACTGAGAAGTTGTAATATGTCATCGTCAATGCACTTAAGAGTGACTATGATCATAACCAAAGAAACGTTTCCAGGTGATGCAGACCGTCAAATTAGAGCTGCTTGTAGGCCTACAACATTAGCTCTTTGCAATCTGCATTCCAGAGGACTTCCTGCAATCCATAATAATACCAATTAAAAAGAAACCAAATGCAACAGCATGCGAGGATTACAGGACCATTAGCCTCCTCACCCATGCGTCAAAAGTCATGATAAGAATACTAGCAAAGAGAGTGCAAGCAAAGACAGAGGCAATTGAGGGGCTGGGAGATGATCAATTTGGTTTTAGAAAAGGCATGGGAACTAGGGATGCGATCGGAACACTAAGAGTACTAACAGAGAGGAGCTGCCAGAATGGTCAGGATGTATATATATGCTTTGTGGATTATGAAAAAGCATTTGATAGAGTTGACTGGAGAAGGCTACTACATGCATTGAGGCGGATGGGAATAGATTGGAGAGACAGAAGATTAATAGGAAACTTATACATGGGACAAAAGATGCGAATAAGAATAGATGGAGAGTACTCGGAACCAGGAAACGTTGGAAGAGGTGTGAGACAAGGATGTCCACTGTCACCATTACTATTTAACATCTATATAGAAGAGCTTGTCAGAGAGGCAGTAGAGGAGATGGAGGAGGGGATAAAGGTTGGTGGAAAATGGATAAAGGCATTAAGGTTTGCAGATGATCAGGCAATGTTGGCGAGAAACCAGAAAGGACTGCAAGCAATGATGGATAGGCTAAACACAACATCAACCGAATACGGGATGAAGATTAACATCAAAAAGACAAAGGTATTGAAGATAAGTAAAGGAAAGGAAACTGTAGTCAGAATACACATTGGAGGAAAACAGATAGAGCAAGTCAAAGAATTCTGCTACCTAGGGAGTATGATTATGACAGATGCCAAAATTAATGCCACAGAGAAATTAAAAGAAGGATAGCAATAGGAAAGGAGGCATTCTCAAACAGAAGAGAATTACTGAGAGGAAAACTAAACAGGAATCTAAAGATAAGAATGATAAAGACACTAGTATGGAGCGTGGTGCTGTATGGATCGGAGACATGGACAATGAGAAAAGCGGATATAAAAAGACTGGAAGCTTTCGAAATGTGGACATGGAGAAGAATGGAAAAATCAGCTGGACAGAACATATAACAAATGAAGAAGTGTTGGGAATAATTGGAGAAGAAAGAGTCCTTATACGCACAATAAGAGACAGGCAAAGGAAATGGATCGGACACACGCTGAGAGGAGACTCACTACTAAGAACGGTCATCGAAGGAAAAATGAAGGGGAGGAAGACAAGAGGAAGACCAAGACAGATGATGCTGGATTGGATGATGACAAACGGCTACAGGAAACTGAAAGAAGAGGCCCAACAACGAGAGAAGTGGCGACGTCGGACATTTGAACCTGCCTAACAGGCAGAGAACCACAAGAAGAAGAAGAAGAATCTGCATTCCAGTCTATTAAAGTCCGGTTGTGCCTTGTCTTTGATTAATTATCGGGGGCCCTATTATAGCGCATAGAGAGCGACAGGGATGGGAAAATTACACAGTAAAATGTAATTGAATTACAAATTACAAATTACTTGGGAAAATGTAATTGAATTACAAATTACAAATTACTTTAGAAATTTTCTGGAAATTACAAATTACAAATTACGTAATTTCAATTACATCAAATTACAAATTACATGCATAGTTGGGATCATGGTTGGGATCAAGAAATTCAGTCAGGAAACACATGCTATATTTCCACTGTTCATTTGTATTGCACTGTTTGAAACTGTTTATTTGATTTTCTCTAAGAAGTAGCAACTGTTCGAACAAGTTATCAGATAATCGACATCTGTTTGACCTTACAGTGATGCTTGCAAAGCTATGATGAGTCTGTGTACAAGCGCAGATGAAGAAAGTGGAAAATTAAATTGTATAAATAATATCTTAACAGTTGCGTAGCTATGAAGATTCATTAGTTAGGCCTACATGGGAGTAACCTGTCACTGGACCGGTGCAGGTATATTTGAGCGACGCTCAGTTGCCTTAGCACGCAGACACTTTGTTGGATCACAAACGTGTGATGGAGTAGCGCAACTCATCTATGTAATACATTATGAGCTTGGCCTGACACATGACAAAATTGTAGCTACCATTTCTGACAATGGCTCCAATTTTCTGAAAGCATTCAAGGAGTTCGATGTTGCTATCGTACATTCCAGAGATACTATAGTGATGGTGATCAAGATATGGAAAAGATACTTTCAAAACTGCATTGGATGTGGAGTCTCTGGTTCTAATTTTTTTCAAAGTAATTTGATTTTACAGATGTAATTTGAAATTACAAATTACATGAAAAAAATGTAATTCAATTACAAATTACAAATTACATTGGTCCAGAGCAACAAATTACAAATTACCAATTACAATTGTAATTCAAATTACGTAATTTCAATTACATCAATTAAATTACTGCCCATCCCTGGAGAGCGAGAGGTACCGAGATGGAATCCCGTAGGCGGATATGCTTTGTAGGCTGCTATTAACGCCGTGTATTGCAGGCTGTCTGTTCTGTTAGTAGTTAAGATTTATTATGTCTTCTATCATTTGTGTTCTTGTAATTTGTTTAAATAATTATTGCATAACTGTACACTGTAATTGGTTGCGTTTGTCAACCGGATTGTTTCAATAAAGAATATTATTATTATTTTCTGGGCTCGTCTTCAGAACTGATACAACTGGCTGCGTGTCATGGAAGTGGCAATGCTTCAAAATGGATCATGCCACATTTTATGATGATGATTTGTAGCAGACATTGTCTATCAATTTAACAATATAACAGAATGCAACAGACTGCATTTGATATCGCCTCCCTTCCTGTGTTCAGAAGTGCACACAGGATCATACGAAAGAACATCTATGGCGCTTGCAATTGAGTGAAGGACTTGCTAAAGGTCCTTATATACATATATTGATCGCCTCAGCGAAGACTTGAACCCTTTACACTCTGTGTTACGTGCTGAACGCTCTAACGGTCTAACCACTTGGCTACCATGCCCAACACAGCTCAGTTGCTTCAAGGTTCACAAATACTCCACTGGCTTGTCTTTACGTTGTTGAAATATTGTATACTCTAAAGTGTTTGGATTTCATTCATGGGATTCAATAAGAATCTCTATTGCAGGTTTATGCAGTTTTGAATATCATTTTCAAAAGAAATACTGCAATGCCACAATTTTCTTAGTGGTCATTTAAGCTTCATACAATACCGTTCTCAGGCTGCTTGCATCGCTATACAGTTATGAGAGGTCCATAATTCTTTAAAACATAGACTTCATTTGAATGTCGGAGACAATATATATAGGGGTCTACACATGTTAGATTACACCTAAGTAGATAATTGTCTTCAGTGAAGAGATGCTAATAATGACCAATCTTTAGTTTGGTATTTTATAAAAATTTGTATTTTGACATACGCAGTTCAATTAAATTGCCAAAAAGAATCCAATTTAAACAGATTTCTATTAACATTCATTCTAGTTAACCAATAAACGAAGTAGTATAGACAAATAGCAAGATTATACTTATACTAATCGTGATCAGAAACAAAGAATCAATTATTCTTAACAAAGAAATTCGTGTTCTCTTACTCTGTTCAAGATATTGCAGCTACAAATCTTCGCTGTTAGAATATTTAACGAGTCCTTCGGTAACCCTTTTAGCGCATAGTCGTCTCAACGACACAGACTTTATCAGATTTTATTATTAAACAATACTAGGAAAAATTACTCTAACGTAAGAGTACAACGCTTAAACAAGACACCATCACCGCTGCACACAAGTTTGCAATTATTCACCTGTTGGTAAGCTCTAGACCTTTGTCATCTGATAAGGATTCGAATCAGCCGGTGACTGATACGGCAAGTGGGTACCTGTGCGGGAACTAGTCAGGTCGTCTCGTGTCAAGCAACGAGTTTGCTTTCTCCTTGAGCGCACCTTGCGTATACCGTCGCGTTTGTGCTTAGGCGATCGTGTAATACCGGTACATACGTAGGCCTAGTTACTCTTAGACTTTGAACATAATTTATTGGACATAAATTAGTGAAAAGATGATCCCACGCCATGTCTAATAATATAATTCGCAGGACAGTTTCATGGCATGACTTACGACAGGGGTTATCTATAGAGCTGACAGCTCATGAGTTGCGTTTATCGTGGAGGTGAATAAGATATTAGCAATACAAACCAGAACAAAGTGAGCCATGCTTCTACGAAACGAAGTTCTAACGGTGCAACTTAGACCAATGTTGTTATGTTGCTTCTTAGAAGTGTTGCGTTGTAAGCCCACTTGTGGGAGTGCTAGTGTCTTTGGAAAAGTTGAAACCAAGACATGCAGTATTTTGTGAAGAATTTTTTTATGAAACTGAAATACCTCGATTAATATGCGCTGGTCAATTCCTGGTGCGCTATCAGCAGTTAATGCTATCGCAGTGCAACTTCTAGGCCTACACATTAATTGGATGATAATGATGATGATGAGTTCACAACACACCCGGGGATGAGTGAGGTGGTTTGCCGTTGCCTTTCTCACAGACAATTGTGGGTGAGCAACTTGTCCAAGGTCGCTACGCAGTGGCCTGAGGTAGATTCGAACCTGCGACCCTCCGGTTACAAGGCACAGAACATACCGATATTATATCACTGATAATGCATGGCAATAAAGTTAGCCTGCATCTAGATCCTTGCTAGGCTTTCTTTGCAAGTAAGCCAAAGATTTGAGTTGCGAGCATCGCTGGGTCTTCTTCCCCAACTACAATTATAATAGTAATAACTAAAGCTGTTTTTGCAAATGTAAGTGTCTGAAATTTCTCAGCAATACACATAAAATCCGTATAAGAAAGACCACATTAATAACCGGCGTTCGATCAAATAAAGTCCGGGAGAGCCAAGTTCTTTGGTCAGCTTCGGTGCCAGAGGGGATGAAGAATGGATGTCAGTTGGTTTTATGTGTGATTGGTGAAGTGGTTGGTTCGTGGTCTCCGTCCTGGTCTTAGTAATGAACGAGGTTTTGATAATAAAGGTTTACTGGCGGAAGGAGGAAGAAGATGAAAGAGGAGGTCTAAGGGAAAAAATTAAATAACTGTAGTCATCGATATGACTGTTGCTATCATGAATACGGGCGATTTCCGTGTATACTTACACTTCTGACTATTGCTATCATGAAAAGCACATGACTATTGCTATCATGAAACGGTTAGTGTAATGTTAGTTAGTTATAGTTGAGTTGCCTAGGGACGCAAGTGGGACAGAAATCTGGAACCAAATGCATTCCCTGGCGGGGATTTGAACCACCGACCTCTCGATTGACGGTCCAGCACGCTAACCACTATAAATTATACACTATCGAGCAACACGCCAAAGCTCCGGTATTATGCCAGAAATGAGGGAATGCGTGTCAGGCGGTTGAAGCCAAGTAACTATTCCTTATTCGCAATAGACTCCGTCAGTAGCTGTAAAATGGCAGGCGGGCGTACTTGTAAACTAGCCCTCTCAACCCCCCTTCTGGAAACGAATTAAGACTTTCCTGTTCGCTCACCCAGGTACTGATGCCGGTTGAGAGCGCTGCTGATTTTGAGTGGCGCTATATAAATGTTTGATTACATTACATCAATGACGATTCAGGACACATCTGAATTGTAGCCGTAACTGTAAGGACTGCCATTTAAATGGCATCGTGACTAGAGCGAACTACTTCTCGGGTGTTATAGAATGTCTACTGTCAATCTGAATTAGAGTCCGTTAACGGTGGACAACTTTCTCGTTCTTACTGACCAATAGCATACACTTGCCTATGCCTCCCGTTGGCCCTTTGCTGTGGAATTACCTTCCTGCTATAACTCGTGCTGTGATCTTATCTGAGGGCACTACTGTTTCTACCCGTTCTCTTAAGATTTCTTTTTTCAAGGGGTTCTTCGCACTGGAAGAACCTCTGATTAGGTTGTACCGTGAGAGTCGCTTTAGAAGTCCGTAAATAGAACAGAATAGCCTCACTTGACTGGCGTGGCCGCCTTCGCGAGGTTTGATGAAAGGCGGTATATAAATGTCGAGCTATATATTCAGCTCAAATGAGGACCTATCAAATGCACAGTGCAGTGAAGTGTAGGCTAATGATATCAGACACTAAAGTGGGTGTAACGCATACGTGCAGTAGGTCTGTGACCTAGGGCTAAGCAACCATTGTAAATGTTGAAAGTCACTAGAGTGGGCTCCCGGTTGAACACAGTGGGTGTATTGACTATATTCCCTTGCACACACACACACATACACACACACATACACACAAAGACACACGCAAGCACACACACACACAAACAAACACACACGCAAACACACACCCACACACGTGTATACATGTATCTATAGATACTGGATAATGGATATAACAGTGGCTGCCATTATCGGGCGTTTGATTGTAAGGACGGTGTATACGCGGGTTTGGCTCTTTAGGCATTCTAGTTAGAAGCGTTAAATACAAAAACGAACACTCAAAATTAAACCACGAACATTAATTCGAATAGTACTTTAGAAATTCGCATACAATATAACAAAAATTAGATCAGTTGTAGTTTAAAATTATGGCTGAATGTCACACAAATAGGCTATAACAATATAATCACGGCCATTGACCAGCAACAGCTTTCGTTAAATATACAGTTAGATACGGAAAACTCTCCTATACTATCTACTGCGTAAAATTACAAACACAATGATCTAAATAAGCTTAAACTCCTCAAAATATTGTAGGCTGCTGCTTTACACTTCAGCGACGAGCTGCATTGGTTTTCCAATCGCTTTTTGTACTCTTGGTCGTTAAAGTCTTAAACAATTAAAACTAAGCTTATAATTGGAAGGACGCACTTCTGTTTTGTTATAACCAGCGCACTGGCCCTGTGTTATTAAAATTCTACTTAGTATTAAAATTAACAAAGCTATAGGTCGAAATACTATCAAGATTCTCAAATAATGAAGTCTACAAGTTTGTAAATGATCCTAATTGATATAAATATGAATAGAAAGCACAATGATTGCCTACATGATGATGCAAAAGACGCCAGTTACTCTTGAGCATACTTACAGTTAAATATTATGAAAGCATTCATGCACTCCTGTAAATAATTTTAATTCATTATAGGCATAATGTGCTTAAAATTAATAAATCAACTAATGTTAGTTACTGTAAACTAAGTAAAACAGAAAGGCCGTATATTTGCTGCCCCAATTAAGCTATAATACGTATCTCTGACTTCAGCTTAAACTGCAATGACTATTAAAGCGTTTGTTAAATTGGTTATAATTTATATGCCTACTCAGTTAGCCTACAATTTGGACATTAAGCATAAAAATCTACAGCTTCTGAAATGTTTACGGAAACTTAGACGGCTGTAATTTCACTGTATAATTATAAAATTAAAAATAAATGAACGATTTAATATCATTACGCGAAAATCTTTAAACAAAAAATTACTAATCTAAATTGACAGCTCACTCTTGATCTGTAACAATTGATACAACTCGTATGCTTAATTTGAATTTAAATTTCTAGAGGTAATTTTATTTATCCATTATGTTGCAAGCACGAATATTATGAGCAAATTATTACAGAAAAATTAACATTAAGCGTAGAGCACTTTGACCAGTATTTGTCCTAATTATAAAATGAATCTATGTTCGTTTAACACAGTCTTCGAACAACTGAAACAGAAAATAAAAATATGAGCTAAATAAAATTTTACAAAAGCATCATCTTCGTTGATTTGTTTCCAAACGTAACATTCAGCAATAATGGCAAAAATAATAAGTAACCTGTAGATGATCGAGATTCTAGAAGCATTTCGTAGCGGCTTGTAGCTCTCTTTTGTATAAAATTTTATGTTAAAGATTATACCACATCTAACTAATGTTTTGGATTTACAGTTTTGCAAAGCATCCTAAAGGTAGCTTGCCACCGACGATGCCAAACAGGCCTAAATTGTAGTAATTACAATTTACAATAATTATTATAATTATAATTACAAGTTACAAGCTTTTCGTATCAAAAGGAAATTGGCCCATGAGACTAGTATGTTAAGGACTAAGACAATAACAACAAAAGGCTTGCAACATTGGTCGCTGTAAAAATGAACTCTGTTCTTTTTGTTCAGTCCGGTTATTAACATCGGCAGTTACGAGGAAGTGCTACTGACATCATCCGAATTGAACTGCGTCATTCGATTGAAGAAGGTCTCCAGCTTCTGAATGCATCTTCTGTATCTTACCTTTTCCGCGACGATCGCATCATCGATGGTGAACGTCTTTGACAGCTTCTGCCGCATCCTCTTCCTCTCAAGCATCTGCAGCTCTTGTTTCAGGACAATGTGGGTGTCGAAGTAGGAATTCTTTCGAAGTTTGCCCTTCATGGAGTTCCTGCGTGTCGTCGATCTACGGTCTCTTTTCTCGGGCGGTGGTATCGGTTCGGCGTTTTCGTCGTTGATGGTGGATATCGTGACTTTCCGGTGACGGTAGGACTTCAGCGCATGTGAGATGTCGTGTACGCTTAGACTTCGTAAGACTTTCTCGCTGTTTCTACGCGACCTGGAGTGGTTGAGATTGGACGCGGAAGCTGGACGGTTGCTGACCTGGTCATTGCATGGCGAATCGGGTTTCGCTTTGTCGGTACAAATGGTATCAGAAATGAGGTGGTGGTTAGTTGCAGAGGATGGGCGACTCTTAATAGCATCTGCATGAAGTGGTTTGGAAGAGTCTGCATCATCGCAGTTGGACGGATCACATCTAGGACGATGACTGGAGGCTGACAGTGGACGATGTCTGATCTTTTCCGTATACGATGTATTGGCAGAGCATACCTTGACGCTGCTAATATACTCGTGGTCAGATTTCTCTGACTTACTTGCATCTGTAGCGCAGCATTCTTCTGAAAGCTTTGGTAAATCAGCATCATTGGTTGGTAACGGAGATTTCGTGAGGAGCTTTAAACCTGTTTGAGATTTACCGGCAATCGATAGGCTTCTGTATGGACTCGTTTTGACTTCGCCAACCGCAACCTGTGCACTCGGCAGCGAAGGCCCCAGGCCAGGATCTTCCATCTCCTCCATTATCAGCATGGACGTTTGGCGCATCGTTGAACTCTCAGAACCCCACAATGGCATCGAATTTGGCATAGAGACTGACCGTGGCAGACTGAGACAAGCCGTATCCGACGCAGATCTCTCTTCTGGAGCCACCTTTCCCCACCATCGCGGTCCTTCGGCTCCCGATACTTGACCAAGACTCAGCGATTTGATCCGACTGCAGAACTTCGATCTCCTTCCTTCGACGACCTGCTTCTCCTTCTGGAACAGCTGTAGGTAGACCTTCTCTTGGACATGAAGTTGCTCCAGAACTCTGACCAGACGCAGTTCCTCGTGGCGATTCTTGACATAAGCCTCTTTCTCTCTACCGCTGGAAGAAGTCAACGGCGGAAGAAATCGTCTCCATTGCTGTGAAGTATCCATCTAACCTCAACAAAGAATCGCCGCTCAACGTATCTTTAAGAAACAGTTGCGAGAATATCAACACTAAAAACCGTCAACTCTGTGCTCATTGATCAGTCTCTGGAACAGTGTGAGCTTCGTGAAGTTCCAACGCGTAATTTAACTTGGTCTGATGCTAGGCCGACAGCATGAATGAACGAATATAAACGGTGGAATGAATGATAAATGACGTCAAAAATACGCAGTCGCAGTTTCGCTGAAATCCGACTCGAAATTAGACACTTAGGTCGCGAAGGTTGAGCTCAGTTGATTGGTGTTTGCTGGGGTCAAACGCAGAGCAGCAGATCGAGTCTCCTAACAGCCGACGCCAATTATAACTGCGCAACAGGATTAATGAGAAATGCCATACGGGCGGGTAGGCGTAACAGGCAGACAGACAGACAGACAGGAAAGCAACTGGAGAGGCAGACACCTAGACAAACAGACAGGTAGACAGACAGAGAAACATACAATTGGCAGATACATTCAAAGAGACACAGAATGCAGACATAAAGACAGACGCACAGCAGCACTGACGGACGGGCATGTAGACACGTAGGACTGGAAGGATACATATTTTTATATCTCTTAAAAATATTGGCAAAGGCAAGCAGGCTGTAAACTGGTTAAAAAGCAGGACACCATAATATTATGGGAAACAAAGAATATGTGACCCGGTCACTCCTGTCAAACCATAATAAGAAACAAAGACACTAGACGTAGTAAATATTATGTTGCCATAAAATATAATACATAGGGTTATGTGAGCACGTGTGGTCCACAAGAACACACAGCAAGAGGGCGTTGACTCCAGTAATAAACACTCAAGCAGTTAAACAAAGCGGGTGAAAGTGAACAAACAGAGACTGATATCTTGGTTGCTTTAGGCCTACTTTTAGATGGACCGACCAGTTGACTGCGAAGTTTGTCCATTTACTAAACCAGTTAACCAGCCGTTATTGCAAGATACAACAGCTACATGTTAGTTAGGTGTAGTTAGGTAGGTAAACCATTTTAATTAAGGTGATGGAACTTGACGATGTAATTGAAAGTAGGTTTTGGGTCTATTGATTATCGTAGTTGTTACGAGTTCGAAGCTCTTTCCTCGGCCAAAAAGATTAAAGGGTTCAATGTCAGCCAGCTTATGGGACTCGCGTTGTAGATATATATAGGCCTACTTCGCGAATTTGATATTGCTTTACTAATTGACATAGCTATTCAGGCCTACCAAATCTATTAAACAAGCGTAGTGATGCTTAGAAACAATGATAAAACCTTGTCTTCGCTAATGTCCGGGAATGTCGGAACACTGTAGCTCTTGACGTACGAAGACTAAGACACATATCTGGTCACTGGGAGGGTCAGTCAATTGAGGCTAGGTGTTATCTGATTTCACCTTCGTATCTGACCTAAATCCGAGAGCTTTGGAAAGTGGGGTAACGAATGCGAGGGGTCTTGGCGACAGTGACGCCACTTAAATTGCTTCTGTAACACGGTTTAAACGTTGAAATCTAAAGATATCGCTTGAGAAAGCCTCTTGCCACATATAAAGAATGTCGGTTTAAAACTGTTTTAATGACAAACTAACAACACGACATAATTGTCTCGTAATTGTCTTTCACAACAAAGAAACTAGCTTCCCAGACAGAGCATCTGGATTTGTATCTCAGAAACTGTGTAAAAAGACTTCGGATGATGCTTATGCGTACATGTAAACATATCTGCAGGGAGCATGACCACATTGACCAGCGTAGGGTTGGAAAGTATTGTCGTTTAATATTTCCAGTTTTACAGTGTCATCGCTTTTTGTTGCAACCGCTCTTAAACAGGTTTTACATTGTTTATCATCATCATGATGAGCAATATTTTCCTCTTCATTGTCACAATAGTCGCGTCACCGTAACCGTACGATAATGAAAATCAGTGCTCTACGATAGCATTCAGTTTTAGCTGGAATCTAAGAGCTGCAAGGAGTGCCAGGCGAACGACCGCAGCTAGGCTATTACAGTCACCACAGTTGGTGTGCTTCTCGAAATCCAGCCTCGTAGTTTCTTCTTCACAGGGTTGAGTTTTGTTGCGTAGATGAAAGGGTTGAGAGAGACGTTCAAGAAGATGAGAAACACCGATACACTGTAGAACGTATCGTTGTTCTGGACGTTGTACTGGATGATCAAAAACAGGTACCAGATTTGACCAGGAAACCAGCAGACTACGAAAACCACCGAAATGATGATCATGGTCTGGATGATGTTCATCTGAACTCGATGGGCGTTCGTCTGAAGGACCGCCGACATGTCCTCATTGGTGTAGTGTCCCTGAAAGACTTGACTCCTCTTTCTGACGACGACCAGAACAGATCCGTAGAAGAATACAAGCAACGCCAGCGGAATGAAGAACGTCAGTAGGATGATGCAAATGCTGTACGTCAGCTGTGCGGTCTCGCTCGGCCAGAAGTAGAACTTGAAGCAGACGCCGTCAACAACGGCCGAAGTCCAGAAACCTGGCATGTTGGTTGCCACTCCCTCGACCCACGGAAGCGTTCCAAGTGCGACTATCAGCCACCGTTTAACGTGTATCTTATGGAGAACTGGATGAACTATGAGAAAATATCTCTCTGCGGCTATCAGGACCAGGCTCACGATCGATCCAGTTAGACCGACGAAGATAACCAAATCACCGTCGAAGACGGAGCAGAAAAAAGAACCGAACGTTCCGACAAATTGAATGGAAGAAAGTTTCATGGTATAAGTGATGGACAGGAGAGCGGATGAGAAGAGATCGAGAGCCACTTGGTTGATGATGAACATGTTGACCGTCTGTTTGATGCGGTCCTTCGAAAGCAGCGCAGCCAAAACGACTCCGTTTGTAACCACTCCTACGATTCCCGTCAAGATGGCGAAACACTTGAAGGCTAACGAGACGGAGTAGTTGCTCTCCTTCGCAAGCGCCTCAGTCGTCGGCTGACTGTACATCAGCGAAGTTTCTACAGATGCTGCACCACCGTCTGCTATTAAACGGAAAATATATTCGTTTACGAAATAAAATCCTTACGATAAATATAGTAAACATACATAAGCTAGCGACGAAGAAAACAGGTTTACTTTACTGCTGTAATAGAATCAAGAGCGATGATGATGATGATAGATAGATATTCGTTTTATTTTCTGACAGGTTGACAGACCGCAACCAGTTACAATAGAAATATGTTAGATAATGAAGTCAAAAACAACAACAAAAACAGACAGGCAGAATTGATAGGCCAAACACATAAGGATTATGTAAAGCAACAAAGCTAAAGTTCTGCAACTCAATTACTAAGACAGTTCGTCTATTTTAGGCCAATGTTTAGTGCCACAGGCTACCTCCGCTGAGGAAGCCTGTGACTGTCCCAAGCTAGGATAAAGGAGGAGGGTTCTGCGGTGGGCTTGCGACCCACCCAGGTAAAAAAAACAGCTAGGCCTAGCAACAGAAACAATGCAGAAAATTCATTCAACTCATCGACAGGGAAGAATGGAAAAACTGCGTTGCCCGATGTGCAGTCGTCTAAGGTAAGGTTTAGTGCCAAGAGAAATTTAGGAGATGCTTTAAATAAATATTTCATACAGTTGTGCTACAGTCACTTGCCTCCGTTCATCCTCGATTAACTATCTTTTAGATTATATATATAAATAAATTCTGAATTAAATGCGTCGCTAACAATTTACGCAGTTGGGGCCTATCTCTGATATTCTGAGTCTTTCTAAAGCCAAATAGAATCGCGCAAGTAATTCTAATAATTATCAGAAGGCTTATATATAAGCAATCTCGGATTGAATGCTGATTGGTCAGTCAGAAACAGTCGTTGACAGCCTCGCGCCAGAATGTCAACCAACAAGAAACTGATTTGTATTGTTAAGACGCAGAAACTGGAAGAATTAGGTCTACGTGTTGCGGGTTCTATGTTATCTGCGTTTTCATCCGTTGTCTGGCTTCATTAACGCGATTCCAAAAAGACGTAATTACGAAGTCATAAAGGAAGTACTGTTAGTTCCATTGTGATATGACTTATTAACACAGTCGCAGATTTGAATGCATACATTTGGTTCTATAGTAGCAACGGAAGAGTGGGATAACTTGTACGTGCGTGAATAGAGAGATGCGGCTTCCGTCATAAAGGACTGATGCGGCGTTATAGTCTGTCATTTGCTACAGGTACAGTTTCACAGGTATGAGATGTACTGTGCCTGTTGGAGTTTGCTGATATGTCAGCAGATATCGTGACGTCGGATTTAGTACTATTAATGGTAATAACGGTCTCGCATGCCGGATGTAAAGTGGTGCGTTGAAAGGAAGAGACTGTAACTATAATTATTTATTAGACTCGAGTTAAGTGTACAAATAATTACGCTAGGAGCTAATATATAATAATAATATCTTTTCTTTAATCAAGCGCCTGACAAACGCAATGCGTTGTACATTAACATGTTATGACAATTAAACAATTCACACGAACACAAATGACAGAAGACATAAATCTTAACTAGGCTACAAACAGAACCGACAGCCTGCAATACTGTTACTGGAATACTGGTGTATGGAAAATCAGGTCTCATCCTCCATGAAATAAGTGAACTTGCTTTGAGATGCTACGGTATCATTAAAGCGCTACATCTATAAAAATGGAAAAGCGCTGGAAAAGAAAATTGACACGTGACTCTCAAGGAATAGTCGAAAGGCGTTGGCCAACATAACGGAAAATCATCTCCAGCAGAATTAATTGAGCAAAGTGTTTCCAAGGCGAAAGGCAGAAAAAGATGCGAAGATGGCAACCCTCTTGGCAGCCTCTTCTACAGCGGCCCCAGTCCAATTTGCTGTGTGAGCAATATAATAGGATGTCGTACAAGTGTTCACAATTGTGGCGTCCCACGCCAGATATTACCTGCCACTAATAGAGAACCACTGTAGACTCGTCTGGTCTCTTGCCATTTGAGCGAAACAGGTCTGGAGCGCCTCCGAGTTCTCGATGTGGCGCTATACAAAGTCGTGTTTATTATCACGATTGAAATCCTCCTTAATGCATGAATGTTCCACTTATATAATTAGAATGACATATTGGTAGAATAGAGCTCTCCACTTTGTCCGTCGATGTGTTACAGTACAGACATCACTTTAATTCGCCCGTGATACAATTCACAGACTTATTATCATGCGCGTGGTGGATTTTCTTTCCAGCATCATTTTGACCCCTTGGCCATGTTTATCCACACGAGCGAGAATTATTATTGTTAGGCACGAAGTTTGCCCTGGAGAAGCTATCTTCTTCCATCGTTAAGTGGCGCTGGCGTGTCAGTGAACACGGTGATCAGTTAAGTCCAGGTTGCCGGTTAACAGCTTACGTCCATCGGCTGAAAATGCAATCCATGTTATGCTAGATCATTCCTTTGCCCATTTAGTATCGCGTCTGGTCAATATCTCACCCATGCCGTTGTCTCAATCCTCCCGTGCACCCGCACGTGCATAGGCCTACCCAAATCCCAATACGTACAGCGTCGTAAAATTAGTTTAAATACATTTTAGCCACGTTTTCATCGCTCATCCAACTTCTACTTCTAATATAAGCTAACATATTTCCATGTCTCATCCAACTTAAACTTCTACTATAAATGCTTTAATCGCTCATCCAACTTCTAGTTTTAGCCTACTAAAAATAACTTAGCACCAATACCATGGTTTCATCGCTCATCCAACTTCTCCTTCTGCTATAAATATGCTCATTCAACTTATAATGTTACTGCAATAATTTAGCATTTAATACCATGTTTTCATCGTTCATCTAACTTCTAGTTTTACTATAACATATATTTATGAACTGCTGTACGTATTGGGATTTGGGTATATGCCGTCCCGCACCCTTAGTAAAAACCCTGGCTATAAGCCTTTTGGCACATGCGCTACGCCACTAGCACTCATTTACGCCACCCAACTATATAGGCTACAGCCGTAAATCCTATACACGCAAAGCAAATTAAAGATGCTTTCCCAACCCATAAGGACTATGCCCGGATATAAGGAGATAAGGGCCAGACGGATTCTTGAGCATCTAATAGTGGCAAGATAGGCCTATAGGTGGTCCACAACTTCGCTTGTCTACGCCTTCCCAAGGACGGTTCTTAGGCACTTTCTGAAACCGCGGTCAGTAGACTAAGAGTTCTATACCGACCACAGCAGCAAGATGTAATTAGTCGAAAAGCCCACTTCCCCATTCTTTGTGGGAGTTTTGGAATCGATCGAGTTTCGTTTACGATTGTCAAGTTGAAGCGCCACCTATAAAAGTTTCCCTTTATGAACTTACATATATACATACAGACCTCGACATAATAAGCCTATATACATGTACATGTAGGCATAGACCTATACAAGCCTGCATAATATAAACTTGTTTGTCTTTGGTCGTGAACTTGTTTCTAACCCTGTTCTGCGTCAAACTGCCTAAACAAAAATACCATGTACGCAACGTTTGACTAATTAAAACTGGAAACTAAGATACCAGACGGACCATGGAGCAGTGAGAGGTGGGCGACCTGATCACCTTACAGCCCGTGGCGACGCCAAAGCCATTAAGTGTGGACCGATTTAATGACTGCAATAATACCGATTAGCATCCACTCATAGTGTGGCCGAACTGACCGCAGACAACTGTTGTCTGATGTCAAAGCACAGCCACTGTTGCCTACATGCAATTGTTGTCGACTCTGAAAAGAAGCGTGTTAAGTCACTCGCTAAGTCGCTTTGCGTAGAGATAAAGGCTTATTGCTTGGCAACACTGTGACCCAAAGTCAAACGCGTTGGTCCGAATTTACTATAAAATGTAGCTCCAAGTAGATTAACTGTGCATTATTTTTAGGCAATCCAATTCAATCTTATTCGATTCGACTTCTGGATCCTAACCTGATTAGCGCTTGGTTTTGGTGTGCCATCGGTTGATGCTTGTGTATCAGAAAAAAACGAGAAAGAAGTTAATATAAATAGCAATAACAGGCCCTAATAATTAGAATTTTTTGCGTGCTGAAATTTGTGCCATATTTAAGCATGTTGCCTGCAGTAATTACTACTTTTGAGAGTTGGCAACGCCTAGAAAGCAAAGAGACGGTATACATGTACTGTACAGTAGGCCCCGCTGGTTCCACGAATTTAATTAATAGTGTCTGGTACAAGCATAGACTATTAGGAGTTTATTTGTGTATACTTACTGTTGTGACTGCCAGTATTTCTGTCGGAAGGACTCATCGTAATTGAGTTTCGAAGAACAGCATTAAATTTTATTAGCTGCCTACACAAACAATAATATACACCAGAAATTGCCATAAGCTCCAAAGCACCAAGATTAGAGTTCATCGAACTCTGTCCATAGGCCTATTGATATATATATATATATATATATATATATATATATATATATTATATATATATATATATATATATGTGTGTGTGTATTTATATGTATATATATATATATTATATCTTTATATATATATATAGGTCTGCCTATCTGAAGTTCCTCTTAATTTATTTTCTACATTAAGTTTCTTGCTAATTTATTGTGCACCTATATATTAGAACTATAACGCAAGCACGTGCATGCACTTGCACGTATGTAAGTACGTACGTAGGCACGCACGCACGCACGCACGCACGTACGTACGTACGTATTTATGTATGTATGCATGCATGTATGCATGCGTGTATGTATGTATGTATGTATGTATGTATGCATGTATGTATGCATGTATGTATGCATGTATGTATGCATGTATGTATGCGTGTATGTATGTAGGTATGCATGCATGCATGCATGCCATGTATGTAATCGTAATCTTGGCCTTTTACTCGCTCGCCCTATACAACGGCCCAATGTGCCAGTCAGTTATTCAATTCAATTCAATTCAATTTCAATTCAATTTGTTTATTGGTCCCAATAACAAAAAGCAAAACAAGTAATATTTAGCAGTAGTTAGACACAAAGCATAATCATTTAATATACAATTATCACAGCATAAACAAGGGAGCAATAGGCTCACCCGAAGGGAATAATCCCGCTGAATGGGGGCCTATTTGCAAAATAATATCAACAAATCTTAGTAGTGACAAGTACTTAACACAGTGGCAGTAGCTTGGGAGCCCAGAAATAATTGCGTTGAGGTAGCTTCCCTCCGCCTTACGGTAAGACAAAAGACAATAAAACCAAAAAAAGAACTGAATAATTGCAATGTTATTTAACTCAAGGACTATTAAATTCTACAAAAAAGAAAGAAAAACTATACATTAAATTTGTAAACAATTTTATCCTGATATAATGCATATGCATATGCATATGTATGTCGGCCTATGATGTATGTAGGCCTATGTATGCATGCATGTATGCATCAATTGCATCATGTACGCCCTCATTCATCGGTTGCACGATCTTACACTGACGGACTGTGATAGTGATTTTGCACTGGGTAGGGTGTGACTCCCATCTAAGTCCCGAGTTAATTTCCTTTAGCTTGGGAGTTTAAAATCCTCATACGACACCGTTTCAGTTTCAATGCTGATCTCCGTATACAGACTATAGTCTATAGTATGCTTACCCTATCGACGCAATTTGGTCCAGATACTCTGAACATCCATGCCATCTTCAGCTGTGGACGGGAATCCGTTGGTTGGTTCCTCGTGTGTGCGTGGGCCCGCCACTGGTGACTCTTTTCAGCTTACCGTGCATTGTTTTGCTAACCGAATCACTGATGTAATATATTTGTTTGTAATGACTTTCAACAACATATATAGGCTACAGCGCAGATAGTGCCTCTGAGTAGAAACCTAGAAGGGGCGCTATATAATGTTCAATTACATTACATTATCCAACTACAAATACATTGTTGATGTCCATCATGTCCCTTAGGCAAAGGGGCGTCCCGTTATTGATGTGTAGTCTAGGCCAGTCGGTTTGGTAGGGACAACAGGTTTAGTTCTGGCGCGTGACCTACCGTACAAGCTATGGAACTTAGTGCACGGGTGTTGCTTGAAATGGTGTCCGAGAGGAAGGTGAGGAGAGAAGACAGCAACAAGGAAACACAAACTGTATACAGTAGAAACTGAGGCATAAACAATGTCTATGTGTTAGTTCCTATTTCTGTCAGATCAGACAGTTACCGATATCAGCTAATTGTAACTTTATAGGTGGCTATAGTTTATAGTCTGCCACAATTAATTGGACCGCCCTCGTCCAAAAGCAATTAATCGCAGACCTAATAAAATTATATATTAATGTAAATACTTTATGGAGGTCTATACATCATAATGTGTATATATACATGTATTAATATATAAATATATATTATATATATATATATTTATATATTTATATATATATATACATATATTAATATATATATACATAATATTATTATATATATATTTATATATTTATATATGTAGGCTATATATACATTATATTCATATATTTATATATACATATATATATATATATTTATATATAAAGTTATATAGCTCGGTCGGGTTTCTGTTTACTGGCTGCGTCCATCTGGTCACCTGTGGTGTTTCGTTTCGTAAACAAACCTCCGAGCGCTAGGTGGCACTTTCCAGGCGACCCTGACTCAGCGATGGACAGCGGTGGTGAAGGATCTCATCCAACTAATTCGCTGAAAAGTAATCAGGGTCGAGTCCATGCGGGTGCTGTAGGGAAACACGGTGTACATTTATATTTACTGAGAAGCAACTTATTGGAGACATGCTATGTCTTTGCAAACCGTATATACGGTGAGATAGGGGTTTATTTACTTAAGTAAATTCCTAGGTATTCCTAATCACTCACAAACTCACCTCTTCAAGAATTCATACCCCGACCCACCTGATCCTCCACCTTCTAATCCCTGACCAGCTAATTGGAACTTTATAGGTGGCTAGTGTATAGTTTACATTGCAGCGTTTAAAGGTGGCTATAGTTTATAGTTTATACCCGCCTTTACAGATACTCTGCCCCTCTTACCCTCTGGCAAACCGGACTCGGACCTCCTTCTGACTACCCTTTGGACAATCCCTCTGACTCGACGCAGCGCTCGTGAATAAGCTGGACAGTGCCCTGCGCTTGGCTCTGAAGTGGCGCTTTAGAAGTTTGGAGCTTACGATTACGATTATGGAATCCTGAATCATTCCTACCTCGATCCATGCACTGCTCCTCCGTCCGATCTCTCTCGTTTCAAAGAAAGACGCCTTGGCCAGTGTTAAATCTAGACGTCTCTGGGGGTAAAGTTCCCCCAGGATTGAGTTCCCCCAGAAATATGAAAGAGATGAAATTTGTTTATAGAAAGTGTGAAATTTATGGATAATTGCAGGATTTATCGTGCCTTTCCTGTGGTGAGTGGGAAAAACTTTTGTTGAAAAACTGTTGTTACTACCCCCCTCGAAAGTTTTGGTGGAAAAGTCTTGTTACTATCCCCCCTCGAAAATTCTTGGTGGAAAACTCTCTCGTTACTACCCCCCTCGAAAATTCTTGGGTACCCCTCGAACCCTCGATTTCCCCCATAGCAAGGGAGTAGATTAAACACTGCGCGCCCTGGCAGCTGCCTTGCCGCCTTCTGTATCTTGTCTACTGCAACCGGACTTGGCTATTCGCTTGGTATCACTGAAACACCCCCTCAGACATGACGCAGCGCTGGTTAATAATGAGTTGTCCTGCGCTTAAGGAAGTCTGAGCGAATTGAGTTTTTCTTCCCTTTAAGAATCGCACCTTGCGATGGCCCTGGGCCAATCGTTCACAGATATGTTTTTTTTCTCTTCAAATTGTTCTGCATTAAGCAATAGAATTAATGGCGTCACCTTGAAGCCATAGAATACTTAGATGCGCAGGCCCCTAAAGGTCGTGACCTTAGGACACGACTAACAACGGCTCAGAACCTAGGAAAAGAAGACGAGCGTTTCCCAGGGCCAAATTTAAACATGGGCTACATGCAGTATGGGAATTGTAAAAATAACTGGGGGCGGTTATACGTTGATTTATGTGCAGTTTGGGTGTAAAATGTAGACTTTACTATGGGAGTCTAAGAAGACTAGGGGGTTGAACCCCCAACCCCCCGGCAATTCTCACCCTGGCTACATGGCGCTTCCTATGTACGCTGTGGACGACAGGCTTAGTAACCACTCGCGACGCCCCAGATAGGCTACATCGTTTCGTCTGTAGTGCTGCGCAGCTATGTCTGTCGTTGGTCTGTTGGGCAATGGAGATCGTTTATTCTTATTCGTCACCAACAAATGGGTGGCATCAGGAACTGATGATGATGATGATGATGATGATTATGATGATGATGATGATGAACTTGTATAGAAAGGCTATTGATGCTAATGCGTTGCAATGCATTTAGGATGTGATGTGGTTTAACGCAAATTCATATGAATAATCTGGTTCCATAAACTTAAACAGATGTCGAGTCGAGCCTTATATTATATATATATATATTACATTGTGTCAGCTGTACAACGCACTAGAGTTAAGTTGGGGTTAGTTTCGGTTTTTAAAGCCCATATATTTCATGTGTTGGGCCATGTTGGCCCACTTTTTGGACTGGTTTCAGAGCTATTATATCCAACCAAGCAAAGTGATAGTTTTGTTCTAGTGATGTCTAGGTTAAGCTCTGGGATTTTGCGATAGGACATACCTCTGAAGATCCGTCTCCTCCCACAGGTCTCGCTTAAACGAATATCAGACATAGTGCTTCGTATATATGTCTTAACTAATTTCATAACAGAAAAGCTTCGCTCACAGGCTGCCGATGTATCATGTTACTGGTGAAACAATGACTAATGTCTGCAGCGGTCTGTATATTTCATGACAAGCAAATTATATGGCTCAAGAAAACAAGGCACGTCTAACATTGTAGCCATTATTGGTTGCAAATGAACCTGAACAGTGAACATTGTAGTAACCAATGCCTAACTTGCATGGGGAATTTCATGGCTAAAGTCTTCGACATTACTGTTATACAATAGTGCAAAGTACTCAATATAATCATAATAATTATAAAAAGATGTGTGCTTTGGCGTTAAAGATTTTTATACCAATCATAAAAGTAAGCGAATGGTCAGAGAATTGTCCATTTAGTTCGGAAATGATTATAGGCTAATAACTGGATTGTAGATAAGTTGCCTAAATGCAGTCTGTGGGTCCACTTAAGAACGAAGTCCCGTAGTTTTACCTGCAGAGCCCGAAAAGCGTCTGGGCACTTTACGAACACACTGTTTGGTTGGGTAGTACAGAGTGCTTATAAATATACGACACACCCATTTAGTGTCACTGAGCCATTTAAGTTGCATCACCTGTTCATCTGGATATAATTCACTCTGTGCTTCAACCCATTTCTTGTATTCATTCATTCGGAAATTTATATAGCGCCCTTTCAAGGAAACTACTCAGAGGCGCTTCCGTTTCCAATGCGTCCAAAGAGAACAGTTTTAAGTTTGAAGAGGAATATTCAGATAGAGTCCCAGGGTGTAGGCGTAACTCTAAAGGAAGACCGTTCCATGCCAATGAAATACCACAAAAGGCTCGATTCTTCATAGCTGCAGTACGAGCGAATGGAACCAAGAGAACTCCTTCTTCCACAAAGCGTTATGGACGACGTCCATAGATACCTGAACTTCCCGAAGTCAGACAGCATTGCTCTCGGGGGTAAATTGAGCGAGGCCTTAGCTGGTGATGTCGTCATACCAGAGCAGCTACCCTGTACTCAATACGCTGGCGGATGAAGGATAGCCGGAAGTGGTTTCTACGACAAGAAAGACTCTAGGCAAGTAAGTAGGTTGTTCTGGGAAAATACCACGAATAAAATTATATCAGATTTAATCAAGCATCATGTCTAAGCAAGAAAGTTATAGCTTTGAAAATATCAAAATTAAATAATACCAGATTTCACAATACATTGGACTAAAATTTTGATGGCCACCGGGGGCCACAAATTCAGTTGGTAGGGCACTTGTCCCCTCTGGCCCCCGTAGAGCCGATACTGCTGGACACAAAACCAATGATAAGTTTAGCTAATGACAGCTGAGATGAAGGCATCTCAGAAAACTTTTCATAACCAGTTTATACCATAAACCACTATGAACACGTGTGGGGTTTGGGTAGCGGTACACAATCCAGAAATTTCTTTATGGTCTCAAATGTAAGACCTGCATGCAAAGCCTTCTGTTCTACCTTTGTAAAATTCTGCTCATCAAACTATTTTGTTCAATTTGTAATGGAAGCAATCTATAACATAATTTATTTTGTTTCTATGCAATCTCGCCTTTTCACTTTGGCCTTGTGTGCATCCATCTTTCGTCTTTTTCTGTTGGTCCTCAACCTAACCAACGATCCACTGTGACTGTCAGACCCAATCATTTGCCCTGTCGCAAGTGACTGCGGCTGTAGACATCGATGCTCAATGGATGACCTGTCCATTAACAGTTTCCTCATTAGCTCTTCCCTATTGAAATTTTCGTTAAGTGGCTCAGGTGTTGGAAGACAAAAGTCCGACGTGGATTTTCCTGTACAAACAACGCTATACAATTCACAAGGAATCCCAGGGTATAAAAAACCTGAGTCGTTCAGAAGCTGGTCGTGATTAGATTTCAAGTGATATCCGATTGGCAAATGGAAGGACGGCATCATGTAACATGGAAGGAAATCCTGCATGTAAAATTCGTGGAAACATAGCATCAATTTCTCAACAAAAAATTTGAGTTCCGATGGATTTATGTCTTCGTACAGTAAACTGGCATTTGTGCAATGCTTCAACGCTTCGACGCAGTAAAGAAGGCAAGTCTTCAGAACATATGTGAGTTTTGGTTGACGATAATAAAGAAGAAGTTGTTTGCCAACCATATACGCTGCTCTTGCCACAGCTGAACAGTCTTTGATTATTTGACCCTCTGCCGGTGCAAAGAAGATCCTGGCAAATGGATCTGAAAATGGAACCCACGGATACTTTCTTTGAGGTTGCTCAAACATCAAATGGCAACCTCGTGGTTTTATATTTTCACTCAAACTGGACAACGCCACTTCTGGCCACCAATCGTTTAGTTGAATGCAAGGAACAATATCTACAGATATTATTGTGAACATGTATCTACCTTCAATCGGACGATTCTATTTCAGTTGAATAGTACTGCATGGGTAAAACGGAGCGGAAATATCATCAGAACTTTCTAATTCTTGAAACACTCTTTCCTGTTTGTCATAAATCATACCGACTTCGTTGTACGGGTCCCACTCGAAAAAATCTTCAAATACCCAGAACTCTGGTTCACTCAATAGGCCTACTTGTAAGTACAGAATTCTGAACCTACACACAATTTCCGTGGTCGAAAGAAAACCGCCACTGTTGAAAAACTTATCAAAGTCCTCTGGACTTCGAAAATCTTGATTTGCTTGCCTGTATTCATCATTTCTATATCTTCTTTTTAGGTGAACAAATCCACTTGGAGCCTCCGGTGTCGGAAAAACTTCACACAGTTCACCGAGTTTTGTGGGAATGAAATTGAAATCAAATTCATCTGGTAATCCAGTTTTTGTCCCTTCTTCAGCGCTGCCAATTAACACAGGCCGGCATTCAAATCTAGGATCTTTTTTTCTAATTTCATCAGACAACCTATTCATGAATTTTCGGACATTTTCACATACCTTTTTTAAAAAATGATCACGATAGGCGTAGATTGAATCTTTCCAAATTATCCAAGCATCAATTGATTCTTGATTTACTTGGTCTTTCAAGATGCCATGCGACTTATAACTGTTATGTTCATCATTTCGCAGTTTTTTAAGATCTCGCGGTGTTTTTCCATCAATATCTTGCATATGTTCGTTAGCCCCTTGGTCAACAAGTGACTTATAGACGTCTTCGTCTTCACAATAGTGCAGAGGTGTTCTTCCGTATTTATCTCTTTTATTAATGGTGCGTTTTAATTTCAGGACATTTATCAATAGAAGTATGTCTGCCGACTTCAAAGCCACATCAGTACCTGTAGGAATTACGGCATAATGCAATACTGTTCTGCCTCTTTGGTCCCTTGCAACCGTCATTTCTTCAAATGCGTCTTTATCATTATGAGGACTGTTATTTAAATGATGAATGAAGATCTCAACCTTTTTTCCCAAAGTAAGTTCTGGTAGAACAGCAGTCAAATGATGGAGAGGAGTTTTCCCCAGTTTGTCGGTATACAGCAAAGCAATGTTTAGATATTCTGGTTGTTTACTCACAATGGCAGCAGAAGTAGCACCATATTCCTTAAGCTTCTCAACTGTATTCTGATTGATTCGTAGTTTTGACTTCAGAGCCAAATCAAGAACTGTATTTCCTCTGAAATCTAAAGAATTTATATCTGCACGACCTCGCGTCACTAACATGTTCACTGTCTTCTGTATTGAATCATTTTCTGTAAACTGCTTTCGAAGCACGTTTCCAATCGGACTATGTGCAGCGTATCGGTCCAAAACCATTGGTGTTGCTTCTGACTCCAGTACTCCAATTAATGCAAGGAACTCACGTGAGGCATTGGTGATTACAGAATCAAAGCCATAAATAACCGCATGCAAAGCATAAAATCCGAGATGATCTTGAAATTCGTCTAAGCATCCGTGTTGCAAAAGCAATTCAATTACATCAACTCGGGCGTACTTGGCTGCCTTAATAAGCGCAGTTTCTCCGATTATGTTTCTCGCTTTCAAGTCAACTCCAACACCGAATTCGTCTCTCCAATCTAATAATAACTGGACAATATGACTGCATCCACTTTGTGAGGCCATCATAAGAGGTGTATCTCCATCGTAGTCTCTCGCGTTTACATTGGCATTATTCTTTAAAAGAAGTTTGATAATATCGTTAACCAAATCTTTATAAGCATCGTCAGAGAACTTTCTGCATCTGCAGTTTTCAAGTGCAAGATGGAGAACGGTCTTGGATAAATCTGTCAAAGCATTCACGTTAAATCTGCCAGACTCAAGAAGCACTTCGATAATTCGTCGGAGTGCTTCAGGCCTAAACAAGCAATCCGAATGTTTGTTTGACCCTTCTTCAAAACAGTTAAGTATTGTATCAGAATTGATTAGTGCTACTGCGGTGTGCAAAACTGAATGATGATCTCTGTGTCTGTAGGCCCCTACTCGATTTCAAAATCAGTTTTCAACAACTTTTTAACTGTGTCGAAATCAAAGGATTCAATTGCTGATATAAGAGATGCTGTTGGACTCAAAGCCAGACGATCTAGCCTGTTAAAACAATTCATATAATCCTGCGTTTATTTATATTTTACATGCATAATATAATTTGTATATTGTGATACATAGGCTACAAAAAGTATCGAAATAATATTAACCGCGCAGACCTATTTATAATTATACACTAAAGTGCACCATTACTACAGGATTATACTTGAAGTGCTAGTTTTAACTGCAAGTCCTCATATGTAAAAATAAACATGAAATAGATCTGACTTAAGCACTTAAGCGACTGACAATATATAATCAGCCCTGTTAATTCTTTAAAATTAATTTCTTTAAATCAATTAAAAAGTTAAGACAAGAAGTAATGCATTAATCATGGTTTTATATTTGGTAGCGCGCAGTGTCTGTAATGTGACGATTGCGAGTTTGCAAGTCAACGCCAGACAACTCGGCGGACTCTACATGGCATTGTGTAACGACCTTGGATGACTGCTGTTCGTGTACTTCAGAATTAAACCGGACTTTACCCAAGTAATACGTATACTAACTCGCACCGCACGTCAGCAGACGAGTCTTGACATTGCTACAACTCATAGCAACGTAAGATAGACGTTGGCTGTACAAGCGCTTTATAGACTTATATAATGTGCATCACCCTAGCAGACGTTTCCTTGCGTGGCAGGTAGACTTAAATTCAATCTCGCCGTTAAAGTGTGCACAAATAAGTCATCCACGTTGATGTCTTAATTGGTGTAAGATTTTCTCAAAGTGTATTTTAACCCTAGGGCTAACACTGCTACTAAGCTGATTTTTTTGGTTTTAAATATCATAACTGGCTGGATTCAGCATTCATTTCTGCACAGAATGGTATATTTAGTTGTACATTATGGAATGCACCTCGAAATTACATCACTTTTAACAATGGAACCCATTAATTAGCAATATTTTATATTATTGTACATTTTGTACTTTTTGGATAAACAAATATAAGATTATGTGTGTTTTGAAACTATCTATATATAAAAAGATACACACAATATCCCTACACATGTTTATATAGTATAAATGTATATCCATACATATATATCCATACATATATATCGGTTTACGTTATAATGCTGTATTCAGCCATTTTCACACATATGTGTATTATTATTTATTTTGATCACTTCCGGTATTCAAAAGACAAAGATGTAGGTATGCAAATGAAGCCGTTTCTTATTCCCTCAAAAAGAATAGTATTCCTTTGTTTCTCTTCCAGGAAGACAAATGAATACGCTACAGACAAAAACTTCAGGATATTACGCGTATTATCCTGGCGTAGCAATGAATATGCTGCCAGTTTCACCGGTATGAGGTAATGAAACTCTAAGGGTTTTATCTCTGAGTCTAGCGCTTCTACGCAACGTCTGTTGCGATGGCGCTACAGAAGCATTTATAGATTCTACTTCACTTTCTACCAGGGTACCATGGCCAGGCGCTATATCCGCGGCTTCTGCTGTGGGCAGACCAATACCTCGCAGGGTATCTGGGTCCTTCTTTCCCACAACTGCACTTTCAGGAAACCGTGATCTGGTTTCCAGGTCTTGGATCTTACTTACTAATGATTTCAAAATGGCGGCCTGTTCTTGTTGACTATTTATTAATGCCTCTAAAATCTTCCGTGTATCAAAAGGTTCTTCAAATGATGACAAGTCAGGTTCCATTGTTACATTTAATTATCAAACCTGTAAATCTAAGAAACAATTATATAGCGCCAGCAGCTCGGTGCAATGTCACTAATCAAGGTTCATCATTGTGCAGTCATTAAAACAATCACCGATAATTAATCACTTACAAGGATCATCATTAGCGATAAACAAACAACTTTACTTATTTAGCGCTTGAATTAAAAACAAGATACAAATACGATACTCTGTGTTTCTAACCTTACACCAAACCACGAAGGTGAAGAAACACAACAAAACCACTGGCAATGTAGAACGTCTTCGTCGCACTGCAGCAGGCGTCGAACCAACAACCCCAGGTTGATGAGCGGTTGATGTTCTCTCCCTTTGCGTTGCGCTTACTACTTAAGACTCAGCCACACAGAGCGCTGTCGCTCGCGCCACTCTTTCGCGCCAAAATCGTGGCGGGCTTTCTCACTTGCACGACTCAACTGCAGGCCGGCAGGCATCGACCAACGCTGACGACCGATCAATATCGACTGAGCTGCAGACTGACCGATGCGTGCCAGCGGACCTCCTTTATATAGGCGTCGGCTCCCGCCTAGAAAGCGCGCGCTCAGCCGGCAGCGATCAATAATTGCCGCCTTTTACAGCGTTGACCGACAGCAGAAATTAAGGCGCCAATCTATTGCGCAGTAGAAACTTATTGGCGCGAAACAGTGCCAAGCATAGTTCGGCACACTTTCCCGGCCCCAGGGAAAAATTTCCAAGCCCTTGGAAATTTTCGTTGTCTCTCCAGAAAGGGAGGCAAGGCCACGTTGGTTGCTATATAGATTTTCGACAATATACATTAAGCAATGTTACTATAGCAACACGTAGTATCAAAGTAATACACACATCATTAATCATTCACGTAAAACGTTAATCATCAAACGCAAAAGTCTATACAATTGCCTGGAACTACAATATAACATTTTCACAAGTGATCCAATCAAGAACATGGTAAGTCTATTATTAATCACTATCACAAAATCTAGCAGGTTTCCTACTCATTCTTTTGGGTCGCTCTGGCAACATCTCAGAAGACTGGGCATCTTCCAGAATGTCTTCCGGATCTGGATCCAGAGTGGCATCCAAGGCGTCCTTATCTGAAGGGAGCTCTCCTTCGACTTTCTTCAGCTTATCCACATAGACAATAAGCGGTTGAGACTTCGGCGTCTTGCGAATTCTGTACAGCACGGGACTGAGCTTATCTAGGACTTGGTAAGGCCCTATATAAGTTTTCGACCATTTGTCCTTCAACCCTGACCTTCTGCGTGGATAAAAATACCAGACAAAGTCTCCGGGGCGGAAACTTGTCTCTCTCACCCTTAAATCATACCTACAAGCTCTGACAGTAGCTTGGCGCTGCATAAATTCTCGAGCATATGCAAAATCAGTTTGAATCTTTGACAATTGTTCTACAACAAAAGCATCAACAGACAAACAATCAGGCAGGACTCTACAATCGCCTAACACTAAGTCGATCGGCAAGCACAGCTCGCGTGAGAGGAAAAGGCGGTTGGGAGTGAAGCCGGTACTTTCGCTCTCGCTAGCTCGATACGCTTGGAGAACGAAAGAGAGGTAGCGATGCGAATCTTTATTCTTTACTTTGATCACGAAGCTTGACCAAGGCGACAAAGAAGGATCAATGACTTTCATGCGCAGCATTTGGTCAATGTGTTCATCTATCAGCGGAAGCAGTGACATCGGCTGTCGGCGTAGAGACTGTCTAACTGGCTTTTCTTCACCCGTATCAATTCGATGCTGGAGTAGGCTGGTATAGCCCAAGTCCCATTCGTGAAGTGAAAAAGCTTTATGGTTCTGCAAGATCAGTTGACGAAGTTGTTCTCTTACTTCATTTGGCACCTCTTCAGAGACGTTGTTCCAGAGTGGAGAAAGGATTTCTTCAGCGTCGGTTGAGACCGGTTCTTCCTTTACTTCATTCACAGCACAGTGATCATCAGTTTCTGGTTTGGCAGGCATCGTTGAAAGGATTTCTACTTCATCGATCGGAAAAGGTAAGCCTCGGCGCAGACGTACGTCTTGTGGCGTTGGATTCATCACGCGCACCGTCAGTTCGTTAGTGCGGTCCTGAAGCAATGTTCCTGCGACAAGAAGACCTGAGTCTAGAAATTGAGACTTAGTTGCCCATGACCCGCATTGCATGGTCAGACGTGGCAAGACAGCAAATGCTTCCACATTCATCTCGCACAAAGCAGGCACTTTGACATCTCTGGCGGCCACAATCTTTCGACAGCTCATTGTCTCTGGTCGGTTGCATATCGGCAGCACATGTCCTCCAATGGTGATCTGTGAGTCTCCAAATTGCCATTGTGCTTTCTGTTTTTCTAACCAGGAAAGACCAAGGATAACTTCAGAGATTTGTTCAGTTACTAAGCAATGAACCACAAAGGAGTGTCCTTCGGCTTCACAGCGTAACAAAGTCTCGCCCGTCACGCGGATCTCAGTACCATTAGCTGCTCTTAATAGCTGCTTGGATTTCACCACTTGGTCAGGCTTGACCAGCGAGGATGGCACCAAAGACAGTTCACAGCCAGTGTCCAAAAGACCCCAAACAGTTTTTCCGTGAATTCGTAATTTCAGGTATGCATTGTTACTTCCCACCACGTGATGTAGATTGGCTACAACAGGCGGTTCTTCCGGAGGATTGTTGACCGGTAGAGCATCTTCACGGTTCGGGCAGCGACGAGCGATATGACCTGGTTGACCACAATCATAGCATGACCTAGGACCTTGCCAATCGTTTGGTCGAGATCTGCGTCGGACAAATCGAGAGCGATCATTCATTCGTCGTGTAAATGGCTGACCCATAGAGTTCGGAGGCTGAAAAGGAATTTCTTCACCCCATTGTCTTTTCGGTTGATTAGGCAAATTCCGTTTCGCCAAAGCTTCATCAATCATCTTCTGCACCAAGTCAATAGTAAGTTCTGGTTCTTTAATTGTTTTCACTCGAGCTGGACGTCGTTCAACAGAGTCGGCCTCACATTTTTCAATTCTCAAATACCCTTCATATCTCATTGCTAGATTGTATGCTTTATCGAGAGTCGTAGGTTCGTTTTCTCTTACCTTCATGGCAATTTCTTTATTTCGGATAGCGTCGATGAATGAGCGAACAGCGACAGCTTCACTGTGGGACGTGGTCGGACCCGGATAAGCGTGAATCATGAGTCGACGAACGTCTTGAACCAAAGTTCCAAGTTCTTCTCCTTCCTTTTGACGTCGTGTACTCAGTTGCGTTTGATAAAGCGACATTTGATCTGCGCCGCCATAGCGTTGTCTAAGTCTTTGGACAATGTCAGACCAGGTTGTCATGGTAGCGGAGCTGAATTCCCATAGCAACTGATTGGCAGGCTCAGTTAGCGCACAGGTTAGCTGATTAGTCTTTTCTTCTTCAGTCCAGCCATTATTTTGAGCACATACCTCAAATTTTCTTATGAAAGCTTCGACCTCGGTTCGACCATTGTATGACCCAAGCTTGATCCATTGTCTGGATGGTTTGACATTACCACTCTCGGTTGAAGAGGTGACCGTCTTAGGTTGCACTTCATCTGCGGCTGAAGTAGACCTACCTTCATCTTGACATGACTTGTCTTCAGTGAGCGTCTTATCTTGAACTGGCAAGGAAGCAGACTTACCGGAAGAAGTTTCTTCTTTCTTCAGTGTCACCTGTTTCGGTTGCGGTTCAGGCGGTTTACTTTCAGTTGGATCGCCCGTTGACTTACTGACTTTCATCTCGGCAGCTTTCGGTTTCTCTTGTCGTTCACCCTTGAATGCCTTGGTTGATCGTGATTCTGGAGCATTTCTAGGAAATGGCGGCGGCGGTGCATGACAGTGTGGACAATTCAGGTCGAGCGGTTTCGACGGATGATTGCGCCTGTCTTCAGCCATTTTCTTCCGGAACGATTCGACATCAGCATGACCGGAACTTGCAGTGAAGAACACTGGCGGTGGACGACGTGTTGATTGGCTTGACTTCACGGCGGTAGAATTCGTCGTGAAAAGAGGCCAGGTTGACATCGTGTACAGCGGAGCTGAATTCGTCGATATGGACTGGAATGTCGAGGGGCGGCGCATAGTTTCGACGAGAGTCTGGGTTGCAGAGTCAGTCGTTTGGCGATGCGACGATGACATGAGAGGCAGGCGAGCGTATCGAGCTAAGCGAGGCGAAGACGGTTCATGCGTAGACAAACCGTCGACCAGGCTGTATCTTTTCCCTCGATCTGTTTGCATAACTTTATCTGAAACTAGATACTCAGTATTAGTGTATGCATTTAACTTTATTTGGTCTTCAACCCGACTATTTGTAGGACCAAACAATTGATCATTCATCCATTCATCATCCGGACCATGAACAGATATTTCAGACATTGACTCATCATCTGTTTCATCATCTTCATCTATCGGCCTTCTAGTTGTCAAGTTACTATCACGCAACATATATTCAAATTCATCTTCATCCAAATCCAAAATATGTTGAGATTCATTCACTCTTTCACGTTCAGAAACATCATCATCAGAAAATTTATTCTTACCTATCTCAGCAAATTTATTTTCTTTACTTCTTATTAGTTCTTTAAATTGTATTTCTGATTCAGCATCAGATTCATCATCAGAGTTAACCAAAGAAGTTTCAAATTTTACCTCAGAAGTTTCAGCAAATTTTACCTCAGAAGTCTCAGCAAATTTTACCCCACTTCTGGTACCAGGTGTGGCGACCCCCTTCCTATCCAGGCTTGGGTCGGGCAGTTGTGGGAAAATCTCTTTCTCAACAGACTTCTGATCCCGGGTTCGAACCCCTGGCGTAGCAATGAATATGCTGCCAGTTTCACCGGTATGAGGTAATGAAACTCTAAGGGTTTTATCTCTGAGTCTAGCGCTTCTACGCAACGTCTGTTGCGATGGCGCTACAGAAGCATTTATAGATTCTACTTCACTTTCTACCAGGGTACCATGGCCAGGCGCTATATCCGCGGCTTCTGCTGTGGGCAGACCAATACCTCGCAGGGTATCTGGGTCCTTCTTTCCCACAACTGCACTTTCAGGAAACCGTGATCTGGTTTCCAGGTCTTGGATCTTACTTACTAATGATTTCAAAATGGCGGCCTGTTCTTGTTGACTATTTATTAATGCCTCTAAAATCTTCCGTGTATCAAAAGGTTCTTCAAATGATGACAAGTCAGGTTCCATTGTTACATTTAATTATCAAACCTGTAAATCTAAGAAACAATTATATAGCGCCAGCAGCTCGGTGCAATGTCACTAATCAAGGTTCATCATTGTGCAGTCATTAAAACAATCACCGATAATTAATCACTTACAAGGATCATCATTAGCGATAAACAAACAACTTTACTTATTTAGCGCTTGAATTAAAAACAAGATACAAATACGATACTCTGTGTTTCTAACCTTACACCAAACCACGAAGGTGAAGAAACACCACAAAGCCACCGGCAATGTAGAACGTCTTCGTCGCACTGCAGCAGGCGTCGAACCAACAACCCCAGGTTGATGAGCGGTTGATGTTCTCTCCCTTTGCGTTGCGCTTACTACTTAAGACTCAGCCACACAGAGCGCTGTCGCTCGCGCCACTCTTTCGCGCCAAAATCGTGGCGGGCTTTCTCACTTGCACGACTCAACTGCAGGCCGGCAGGCATCGACCAACGCTGACGACCGATCAATATCGACTGAGCTGCAGACTGACCGATGCGTGCCAGCGGACCTCCTTTATATGTGGCCTCCTTTATATAGGCGTCGGCTCCCGCCTAGAAAGCGCGCGCTCAGCCGGCAGCGATCAATAATTGCCGCCTTTTACAGCGTTGACCGACAGCAGAAATTAAGGCGCCAATCTATTGCGCAGTAGAAACTTATTGGCGCGAAACAGTGCCAAGCATAGCACTGCACTGAAAACATGAAAGAATTATTTACTGAGTAGAGATCAGTGTTATTTCAGTTATGGTTTTTAAGTTACAGAGTTACAGTTATAGTTATCTAATTTATGATTTTTCAGTTAAAGTTATAGTTACAGTTAACTGAAATCAGATTTTTCATTTTCAGTTTTTTTTTTTTTTCAGCTACAGTTTCAGTTATTTCTCTTATTTTTTCATTTATAGCATCAGTTATTTTTTCACAAGTCATGACTAATAACACACTGACCACAAGTATTCTGAACAGTTACCAGAAATATTTATGCAGCAAATCAATGCGATTTAACGTAGTGTCGGTTTACTTTAAGGAAAACGTTCCAGATTAACACTTGCTCTGTTCCGACAATTAGGGTGCCACGTATACTCATGGTTTTCAACGACGTCCATGCCAGCAAACGGTGTGAACACAACATCGACTTTTGTCGTCTGCGGCTTCGTAAACAAAATGTTCCCACACGCCACTTTCTACTTTTTTCATTTCGAAGTTTATAATTATTTGTGAAGAATAGAACCTGTCCTCGCTCCGAAAGATAAATTATGCTCATGTATGAGCCTTTGATACCACGTGTGGTTATCAGAGCCAGTCCTAAGCCTGGAACTCTCTTTAAGGGAGGAAGCGCGAAGGGAACGGATGGGTGCAGATACTCCGTTCGTAAAGCAAAAAATACGAATGAAATCTGAATGCAAGCATTGGACTCCAAAAGGGCCTCGGCCCAGGGATCCGAGGCAAGCGTTGGACACCTACGGGCCTTTGCCCATGGATCCTGATGAATGATGATGATGATGAAATACATGAAATTTTGTCTCAATGAAATTAGATTAAACTAACAAGTTCGCAGTTTTTGTGTTTTTGAGTAACTATTTAAATCTGACAACTTAATTTAAGCTTTTTCCTTTTTCACAGTATTTAATCGCCGGATCTTTAGCTGCTGCAGCAGGTAAAGACCCAACAGACAACCTGGTAGGTGCAATGAACATTTATTCGTCTTCATCATAATCAACTTCGTCTTACTTTTCTGATTGTCATTACTACCACCGTGCACAACTACTACTGCTACTACTGCTGCTGCTACCACTGCCACTGCTGCTGTTGCTACTGCTACTACGGCTACTACTACTTATGCTACTGCTGCTTTTACTACAACTACAACTGCTGCTGCTGCTGCTACTACTACTATAATTATAACCATTACTATCATTATCGTGATTGTTGCAGTTGCCTTCATCATCATAGTGAATCGATTCTTGCACGCTGTTCCCGAATTATTTTAAGCTCCGTCTTTTCTAAAACAAACGGTAAAAGTTTGAAAAAGCACATCATACACAGAGTGACGCCGAATGAAAAAAATCGCCCGCTTTTTGTGAGCTGCAATGGAAACCAAGAACTATCTGTTTTTAAAGAGACATAAGGGTTTTTATGTCGGGCGTCGGTGGAACGTCACCAGTAAATAATTTTATCGCTTCTGAACTCTATATCGACAGATCTCTGCTAATAATTAATAATCCTTAACATTGATAATTAAAGCAATCAGTTTATACGTCTTTCGCATGGTCATAAAGTCCAATTTCTTGTACTTAATACTGAAGCACAAGGGTTGTCTACGAACTGTTGTACAACCGCACAATATATAAATATAAGAATGTTTATTTGGGTTCTGTTCTGCACGCAGATAACAGCCACACTGGTCGCCTCGGTTTTGGACATTGTTTTCGGTATCACTCAGGTCACAGTTGCCGGGTTCGGAGTTTCAGAAGACTTTCATTGTAGCGGCGGTTACTACATCAACTGTAGTGACTGGGTATTTAAAAATCACTCGACTCATAAGCTAGTTCTAAAACTTTTAGTATCTTTATATAAAGTTAGTCTAGGTCTATAATTCTTGTATAACTATTTTAATCTATATGATCATATCTGCGGAAAGAATACGTTTTGTTTAATTTAAATTTCCATTATATTTAATGCAGATTATATTTCACATGAAAATTTACTAATGCAATACATTTTGCTTTATATTTATGAAGATTATATGTGCTATCATAATAAAGTTCGAAATTCCCCAAATTCACACAGATGACCAAACGCAGCACTTGAGGTTAAGGTCCAGCGTATGATAAAGTGCTTTGCATTTGCCTAATAAAACGAATGCATTTCATGAACTTGATGGATTTTAACCAAGCATTCTATAAAGTGCGCCATGACAGGAAGTGGAGAGAGATGCCAACTGCAAGAATACAAGAGAAACCCATAAGACTTGTACAAGTTATATATCGAAAATCTGATAGTACAATTAAAATAGACAGAAAGATTAGTTCATTAGAGATTACTTTTTGATGAAACAAGTCTCCAGCCTTTGTCTCCTCGATATCTCTGCCGCTTTCGATACCATTGATCACAACCTATTTTCTGCTTTCCTCTTAATTTGGCTTCTCTGGTATTGCTCTACTCTGGCTCCAGTCTCATCTGTCTTCCCGCTCACTCTCTGTTAAACCACCAGCAATTGCTCGAAACGTTGTTAGTAGAGAACCTCAATAGGAACTGGAAATGGACAGAATCTTTCCAATAGGCTTGCCATTTCTTATTAATTCGATACCGCGTTCTTGTGCTGCGAAGCTATTGAAAACCCACTGCCACAATTATAAATATGTAGGCCAATACATAGCCTACATATCATATACACACACTTATACAGCTTTTATTTACATTGATTCTTCAGCAACATTGATATTATTAGCATAATTATTGGAGAATTTCATAATTGGCGTTATACGTGTTTTGTTTTTAGTTGAGAGCAGCCACTGCGGCCAATTCTATGATGATAGGAGTTGGATCTTTGGAAATAATATTTGGATTTTGGCTGATGGTGGTCAGCGCTCGTGCAATTGACAAAGGATCTAAAGAACAGGTGGGCCCATCAATGCCTAACAGAGATATTCAGTTATAGTTTTTCATGTGTTATGTAAATCTAATGCACTGGATTCATTTGAATAAATTACACGCCCTCTTAGTTCTGATCTGCGTTTTGCATAACAGGTAAGTTAGTATTATAATAGGCCTAAGATGAATTTCAACCAGCGGTGAAAGCATTTTCTTTCTGCCAGAAGGTGTCCTGCTATTACCATGATGCAATTAGCTAAACGCTTTCTTGGGTTTAACCATTTGTGTAATTGTAAAACTATCGGCTCCTTGGGTTTAATCGAATTTAGATATAGATTTGTAAATTACATTTCAGCATAATACAATACGGCGACAGATTCATCATATTATATTATGCTTTAGCATAACACCACATTAAACCGCATCGTATTTTGCATTACAATGCATTCCATTATATACTATCCAGAGGCGCGTTTACCAGTAGGCGCACTAGGCGCGCGCCTAGGGCCCCCAAATCTCAGAGGGCCCCCAAACGACTGAATTTTTTTCAAAATTAATAAAAAATAACGTTTTTGAGTTTTTTATTATTTTAAGGATAACCTATTTTCTATTTTGTTACAGCTTAGCATTCACATAAAAGTATATTAGACCTATTGTAATTTATAATTGTTTTGTTCATTTGGGTTAATTTTTGTGCAAAATAACATCAATCTTGTGCAGCAAGTTTTATGTAAAAGGTATTTTAGCGGTAAAATTAAAGGTAAAAGTGTATTTTAGCGTATTTAATCATTGGCCATTACATGGGCTTCAGCGTTCGACGAATACAAGTTAGACTGACGAAAAGAATTCTTGCTAAATAGAAGTCGGATTGATGAAAATATTTTTTCATTAAATAGAAGTCGGATTGATGAAAAGAATCTTGCGTAAAAATAGAAGGTGGATTGATGAAAAGTAATTCTTAATTAAATAGAACTTGTAAAGATGAAAAATAATTCATGCTTAAATAGAAGTTGGATCGATGAAAAGGATTCTCGTTAAAGTAGAAGTTGGATTGAAGAAAAATAATAATGCTGCAACGAGCGAGTATTAAAATACGCTTTAACCAAGAATGATGCAAAAGACAGAATTGGCCATTCTCCGTCTTCCACAAATGTGAATGTGTCGTTGCAACAAACAAGTATAGGCCTACTCTAGCCTACACTTATAAATATTTCTGCGTTTTCTTTTGACTAAAATCAATAACTTCACATTCCTTGAAAATAGCTTCTACAACTAATCATAATTACAGCGTCAATAACACTCACAAAACGGCTTCAACTTCGTGGGTTTTTGCACATGATAGGCCTAGGTGCTCAGTCTACACACGCCAAAAATGTTTGCGCCTATAGGGCCCCATTTGCTGTAAACACGCCTCTGATACTATCATCTTAATCTCTAGTGTGTGTTTTCTATTAGCCGCTTGCAAACATTCCGGTTACGTTCGCAACCACTCAACCGGAAACAGTGTTCATACAGGCACCCTCTGCCCTTCAGCCTCAGCCTCCACCCTATTGTGAACAGCCACAGTATCCATCGACATCAGACCCACAACAGATGATGTACGCTGGAGTTCACCAGACTCCGTCGACAAACAACAAGGTATAGAATTAACCATCTCCCTGTTTACTGACGCCAACTTATTTAAAGCATTTTCAGATTCTATATTATGTTGGTTCTTATTAGAGAGGAATATTTTTACTTGAACCCCAATTCATTTGGTTAACCTTAGCATCAAAATAGATATACTGGAAAGTTAAAGAAATAAATTACAGGAGTCTCAGTCAATTTATGTCATATAAAACATTACTAACAGCAAACGTAATTGTAAACTCCAAATTTTTTAAAGATCTACGCTAAAGTTAATGCAGGGCATCAGCTTATTCACGAGCGCTGCACCATATAGAAGTGGGGTTGTTCCAGAGATCCATGTCCTGTGGATGTCCGATTCAGGTTGCCAGAGAGGCCAGAAAGAGAAGGCAGAGCGGCTGCTAAGGCGGGCTACTTTGAGAAGGAGAAGGCTTGGAAGGCGGAGGATCGGATTGACCAGAGTAGGATAGAACAGCCAGACGAGATACAGATATACACTTTTATTCTCATTCAGTATTTTTTCACAAACAATAGAAGTAGGCATAAATAATTTCTTCTTCACTGTAGCATGAATTTTGTTGTATTCATTAGGGGTTTAATGGAAAAAGAAAAAATAGCAAAATAATGCGCAATTGTTGTAGTAACGATATTACTGAAACATTTGGATCACCATTATTCATTACTCTGCTAACAATGTTTATGCGGATTATAAATAATTTTGGATTTAGGTAATAGAAAGCATATTTTTTTCTTGCAGTCAGTATAACGCTGCTGGTATTGAAAAATGAATCTGGACGTCATATTTCAAGCGACAGTTATTTCAAGAATCATGTATTCACTCCCTGCCTATGCTGGATTTCTCACGTCACATGATATTGCAGCCCTGAAGAGGCTTGTTGATGGCAAATACTTGAGAAGATGCATACTGCGGAAGATCTGATTGCGCGAGCAGAAAGGAAGCTCTTCCAGAAATCACAGTTCTTTGGCCACTGCATTCATCAGCTCTTGCCACCTCTTCGTGAGGTCAAGTAGGCCTACCTACTTCGCAAGGGAGGACACCCTTACATGCTGCCTTTTGTTGAATCTAACTTGTTTAAAAGCAGTTTTGTTAATTTATATTTATATTTATATTCTAAGTTATATTTAGTTGTGCATGTGTGACTTTATAACCTGCTACTGTTATAGTTTTTTAATTATACTGTATGTACTGTAATCGTTATCTACAATGTAATGCATGTGCGCATGTTAGATGCGGATGACGGCTACTTACTTACCGATGCATCTTTAGTTATATTTAGTTGTGCATGTGTGACTTTATGAACTGCAACTATTATAGTTTATTTTTAAAATTATATGTAATCGTTGTATACAATGTAAGGCATGTGCGCATGTCAGATGCAGATGAAGTCTACGTATACCGATGCATCTTTAGTTATATTTAGTTGTGCATGTGTGACATGATAAGCTGCTACTCTTATAGTTTTATCTAAAAATTATATGTAATCGTTGTATACAATGTACTGCATGTGCACTTGTAAGATGCAGATAAAGGTTACTTACTTACTTATTTTTAGCCAATAAACAGAAGGATATGTTTCCGTTCTTCAATGTTGGTATAAAGTTTGTCATATTCATCCGTCAGAGCAATACTTCGCTCAGCAGTATCATTTACAACTGTCATAGAGATAACGGTCTCTCGAATGAACCTGTATTCGCCCTCTGCTGCCCACTTGTCAATATCTTCGTGCAAGAAGCTGGATGGTAGTCCGGTTATGTAAAAAATCTAAAAGTGCTGGATGTCACGAAGTTTTCCAGTTGTTGAGTCTTAGCAGTCACTGGATCCGGTGTAAACCTCTTGAGGGGATTTTGCGCCGTGTTTCCACAGAGAGAAGACCACTCTCCGTTTCGTGTCATCTTGTACCCCCATGTATCGTCAAAGAATGCCAGTGCTGCGAGTTCCTCTGACAGATACCAGAGATGACCTAGAGACTTTTTCATGGAAATATCGGAGGTAAAAGTATTCATGTCCTCGTAAATACCAATAGCCTTGATAAATTAAAGGTCAATTCGAGTTGCTCGTATATAGCAGATGAGGCTGCGAACCATGTTTTGATATGAAGCTTAACCATAAAAAGGCAAACATCTGCAATCCCCTTCTCTTCCTTATTTGTCAGATTAGGAAAGGGTATCTGAACATTCAGATCTTAGCAGAATAGATGGCTTTGGCCATCCATTGAGCTCGATGTAGACCCACTGGTGATTTGAATGACATTTCTTTAGCCAATACTGCACCCAGTTATATGACAATGAGTTACAATAGTAGGACCCTATAGTTGTCACGTGATTGAAATTTGTTCTAGCTGAGTTGTGGCGAAGGCGATGACATCGCTTGGAAAACTTGAAACTGTTCTGTACATAACTCATCCGAGGTTGTTATATGGTAACTGGATCTGTCTCTCATCGTGATGACCACAATCGAACCACAACAGATATCTTTCCATTCCATTTTTAAAATGGATGCATACACCATTTCGATGTTGCATTAAAGGACATTCTCTTAATTTGTTCACAAATGTTCCAAACCACTTGTACTTCATGCACAGCCATTGCTGATGCTTTCCATGTTTCTGCAGAAAGTTTTGGGATAATAAGGACCTGGTCGTCAACTTCTTCATCGAAACAATAATGGGGAGACAACCAGCTTAATCTTGCAGCCAACGTCTTTCAGTAATTTTCCAACCAAGTGAATCATGAAAGGAACTGTTGGTGCAAATTCTATCTTCAGGTTTTTGGCAATCTTCTTATGCCGTTTATTCGTTGTTGTAGAATTGATCAGCGATTGTCTTTAAAACCTGCGGGATCTTGGCCAAATCACTGCACTGCAGGAGTTGATACTAATGTGGCTTTTCTGTCGCTCGTTTTGGTCATGTCCAGACTAACTGCCAACCAGTCATCTGAATCTTTCCTTAACCACACTTGGCTGGCCACGGAGTTGAACTCCTGAAGTTCAAGGTTGATTTAGCATGGCATCAGAGGTCGAGGATGCATGAAATTTACTTTTTGATTAAGAATGCACAATAACTTGCTCTTCCCGTGTACTTTTTCCTTGCTTTTCTGTGTCCACTCTCCCCCTTAAATTCTCCTTCCTTGTAGCCTATGTGCAGTACTGAGTAGAACTCTTTCTCCTTTGCAGAGTCCTATCAACATTTCTGAACTCGGCGCCCTGCCTCACGCTGTGCTGACAAAAATGTTGATCAAGGCTGTAGGAAAACAAAAATTAATTGCCCTAAACATTTATAAATTTTATAAATGTTTAGGGCAATTAATTTTTGTTAGATATCGATGCGTGAAAGTTTTTGCTCATTTAATGAGCAAAAACTTTGACGCATCGATATCTAACGCTCTCATGCCCGCGGAAGAAGAAGAAAGAAAAAGAATATTGTTTCTTGAAACCAATTACATACCGCATTTAGGTGTACAGAAACTTAAGCTTACATTCATTGTTTTCCTTCATTCATTCATTTGGGAATTTATACAGCGCCCTTCAAGGAAACTACTCAGAGGCGCTCCGAGAGCGCAAATAACAGTCTGCCATTATGTTCCATATAGGCCCCACATAGTTTATCTTACCATTACCCATTAAACTGAATTGATTCATATAGCATCTTTAATTCTTTATGGTGAATGCTTTTTCTAAATAATCTATCGGCGGTCCTGATTTCTCGATCGTGTGCTCTTGGGCGTGGAAATGGGCTGTGCGCTGATTTTCGGGAGCAGGTCATGCAAGACATGTCCCGTATCACTCCTAATGGATGAGAAAAGGCGGGTGTCTGCCATGTGGCATGTGGAGACACGTTGGAGCTGCACTTTTACCATCGACCAAGAACATCGTGGTTTCTACTGCGACGGACTTTCTTCATGGAACAGTCGTCCTCCTTTTTCTTTTACATACGGCTTTACCAATTTCAGTACCGAATGGGGACGCGCAATAGGCACACTGTTTGATCATATATACCATGGCATTTTTGACCATGTCCGAGTTTTTGTAATGTAAATTAGCCCAATTTCTTACACGGGCTATTCGTTTCATCATAATTATGTCTTTTCCCACCTCCCATAATCCCAGCCTGTCTTGCTCTCAGGAGCAAATAAGCCACTAGCATATAAGACTACTGCAGTTCACTCCTCGATGCCATAAATTAGAGGGGATCTATTTGTTGTGCATTATAATCGATGTTCGGGTTCCATGGCATTAAAACCAGCAACTTTACAACATTTCAATTCAATAACAAGTTCAAGATCGATAATCTGAGGTCTTCTTAGGAAAAGCTCTATGTCTGATATAGTTATCAGTAAAACACTTTACATTTTATTCCCTTTAGAGTAGAATTTTACGAATTTATTTATTAAATAAATTTGTAACGCGCGCAAGGTCACACCGAAATGTGAATCTGAGGCGCGGATAGTCAGCCGCCAGGTGAAGATGCACTTAGATTTCTAAATCCTTGAAAGCCAAGGAGAAATAGTGAGTTTTGAGCCGCTTTTGAAGGAAGGAAGTGAAGTTGAGCTACGAAGAGAAAGTGGTAGTCGATTCCATTCCTTTGGAGGAGAGGCGTGGAATGCACGAGAGCCCATAACTGTTCTGCATCGTGGCTCAGCTAGAAGACCCGTACTTGATGATCGCAGGCAACGAGGACGGATGTAAGGAGTTAGTAGTGCATGAATATAGGTAGGTGTGCTGGTACTGAGGGCTTTGTAGGTCAAACAGGCCAATTTAAATTTTATTCTGGATTCAACAGGAAGCCAATGCAGCTCGTGGAGTAGGACTGAGGAGCATATTCGTAGTGGGACACGCATCACTACACGAGCTAAGGAGTTTTGGATTCGTTGCAGCCTTTTGAGTTCAAGGTTTGATACACCCACAAAAAGGGAATTAGCATAATCAAGACGAGAGGATACAAGTGAACAGGCTATAGTTTGAGACATATTCTTTGTTAGAGCCGACCTGATGTGACGTATTGCCCTGATGTGATAGAAACAAGATTTACAAAGGTTTGTTATGTGTGGTCGGAATGTGAGCTTACTGTCCAGGGTTACCCCAAGTGTTTTGACAGTATCTAAAAGAGACACAGCAGTGCCTGCGAGGTCGACACTAGAAAGTGAAGGGAAAGAACGTAGGCGTTGGCCTGAACCGAACAGAATTGCCTCAGACTTGTTTGGGTTTATGGCCAAACCATTGAAACAGAACCATGCATACATAGATGAGAGGCACTCTTCAAGTTTTAGTTTACCAGACTGGTCAGTGTGTGACAGAGCAATATGTAGCTGAGTATCATCCGCGTACTGTTGTAATTGGATTCCAAAGTGCTTAGCTATATGACTGATTGGGGAAGTAAAGACTGTAAATAATAAAGGACCGAGGACAGATCCTTGTTGTATTCAGAGGTTTTAATCTCTTTAGGATCAACAAAGGCATGCTAAATCAAATCGAGAGACATATCAGATACATTCGATGCCCTGGTTTAAAGCTTAAGTGCAAATATGAGTAAATCAAAGAAATATCCTAGATAAGTCTCTTATTCAATGCGAATCCTATCAATTGGTTAAAGCGCTTAGACGTAGGTCTAATTAAAGCAACATGATATGTCAGTCAAGTCGCGTTGTAGATAATCGGTTAAAGCAGTGCTGTCCAACCTTTTTGGCCCCGCGGGCCACCGAAGAAGTTATTCCTGAAGCCGAGGGCCGTACCATTAATCACAAAATCAACGACTAAAATTTATTGAAAATTATTAACTGTATTAAAATTAATTATGGAATAATAACAGTGAATATTGCATGTTTGGAATGTATGGCATGCTTTTCAGTAAAAAAATGCTCAAGCACCTTTTTAGAGAGATAATTATTAGGTTTGGACTTGCGCTTGCAAATTTTTTATACTATAAATCATACATTATATTAGTATAATTATTAAATTTTTATTCCCCCCGCTCATGTAGAGAACCGTAGACTACGTTTTAAAAATGTAAACAAGCTTAATGCGTCGTAGGAACTGGATTTTGTGTTCACATTGTCAAATGATAAACCAAGTTACGAACGAATAGCTATGCAAGCAGGCCAGCGACTTTGTCGTTTACTTCATTTTTAGATAAATTGCAAATATTTAGTGAGCTCGGGCGGGCCACTTAGAATCAGCCCGCATGCGGCCCGCGGGCCACGGGTTGGACAGCACTGGGTTAAAGGAACAGGTGAGTTCACCACACTCACACAGCGCTCAACGATAAGGCACGGAGGAGATAGTAACATCAAATGGCACTGCCTTTGTCACAAGGTGGTGTATCTCGTTGGCACTGCCTTTGTAACAAGGTGGTGTATCCCGTTGGTACTGCCTTTGTAACATAGTGGTGTATCCCGTTGGTACTGCCTTTGTAACAAGGTGGTGTATCCCGTTGGCACTGCCTTTGTAACAAGGTGGTGTATCCCGTTGGCACTGCCTTTGTAACAAGGTGGTGTATCTCGTTGGTACTGCCTTTGTGACAAGGTGGTGTATCCCGTTGGTACTGCCTTTGTAACAAGGTGGTGTATCCCGTTGGCACTGCCTTTGTCACAAGGTGGTGTATCCCGTTGGCACTGCCTTTGTCACAAGGTGGTGTATACCGTTGGCACTGCCTTTGTAACAAGGTGGTGTATCCCGTTGGTACTGCCTTTGTAACAAGGTGGTGTATCCCGTTGGCACTGCCTTTGTAACAAGGTGGTGTATCCCGTTGGCACTGCCTTTGTAACAAGGTGGTGTATCCCGTTGGCACTGCCTTTGTAACAAGGTGGTGTATCTCGTTGGTACTGCCTTTGTGACAAGGTGGTGTATCCCGTTGGTACTGCCTTTGTAACAAGGTGGTGTATCCCGTTGGCACTGCCTTTGTCACAAGGTGGTGTATCCCGTTGGCACTGCCTTTGTCGCAAGGTGGTGTATACCGTTGGCACTGCCTTTGTAACAAGGTGGTGTATCCCGTTGGCACTGCCTTTGTAACAAGGTGGTGTATCTCGTTGGTACTGCCTTTGTGACAAGGTGGTGTATCCCGTTGGTACTGCCTTTGTGACAAGGTGGTGTATCTCGTTGGTACTGCCTTTGTAACAAGGTGGTGTATCCCGTTGGCACTGCCTTTGTAACAAGGTGGTGTATCCCGTTGGTACTGCCTTTGTGACAAGGTGGTGTATCCCGTTGGTACTGCCTTTGTGACAAGGTGGTGTATCTCGTTGGTACTGCCTTTGTAACAAGGTGGTGTATCCCGTTGGCACTGCCTTTGTAACAAGGTGGTGTATCCCGTTGGTACTGCCTTTGTAACAAGGTGGTGTATCCCGTTGGCACTGCCTTTGTCACAAGGTGGTGTATCCCGTTGGCACTGCCTTTGTCACAAGGTGGTGTATACCGTTGGCACTGCCTTTGTAACAAGGTGGTGTATCCCGTTGGCACTGCCTTTGTAACAAGGTGGTGTATCTCGTTGGTACTGCCTTTGTGACAAGGTGGTGTATCCCGTTGGTACTGCCTTTGTGACAAGGTGGTGTATCTCGTTGGTACTGCCTTTGTGACAAGGTGGTGTATCCCGTTGGCACTGCCTTTGTAACAAGGTGGTGTATCCCGTTGGTACTAATGCCAAGTTGGATAGTTGACGATTAGACATGCAAAGCGTTGGCTCCTCTGACATCCACAACCTCGCTACTTAAAGGCCTAAAATGAGCACATTGGTCCTGAAAGGCGTGTAGGTCAAAATCACTGCCGTATTAGAAGATAAGGCGTTGTTAACATCATCACAATTCTCAAAATGAATGAATGAATGAGTCGAGTCTATTGTCATATAAAAGCGAGGGGGCGCAGCATCACATGACTTCAGATAAAATTGACCCATTAAGAGCTCTCATCATAGCTATAAGCATAGTTGTTCATAACAGTCACATAGTTGACTCACTTTTGCTCACCGTGCATTGAATCTCTTCAAAGTGTCTGAATCGCTTGAATCATTTAATCGAACCAATCACCAACTGACTTCAAATCTTATCAGACGGCAAAGGTCTGAGTTCGATCAAAATATAAACTGCTGTAGACTGTTGGTCTAATTGAGATGTTCTTCAAATTTTGGTTTGTGCGTGTTATGTATCTGTAAACGCTACACATTATTAACGCAGTAATATAAAATCTAATTTTTCTGGTCATGTAGACGGTTTCAGAAGTATTAGATTTAGGCTATTTAAAACTTTTAAAAAATTACAACGAAAAGTTTTACCTGAACACGGTAAGCCAATAAATATCTTTCTCTTAAAATAATATCGTTGCAAATTGTTTGAAGAGATTTCTTGTACAATGCAGGCCTAACAATGAGTATAATTTACTTGATGCTTCGATTAGGTTAATTTAAAATAATAGGGCGACGATTAAAGACAATTCCTAACTCTGTCATTGGAGAATTTAGGTATGAGATTACATTGTAGCTGCCAACTAACTCTTGCTCGGTTTCAATGTGGGTTAAAGCGCACTCCAAAGGTTGCGTTGCTTTTTGAATCAATCTGATGGAATAAAAATTTCAGTGAAAATATTTGTTAGTGAGTTATGATATATCTATGCATCAGTGTCTATTATGAGCTTCTTACAATGCCTAATATAAAATATTGAAATACATGCACAAATAAACACAAACATTATTTTATAGGCTACACATAGAAACGTACACACATAATTATAAACATGTGTAGGGCCCTACATACGTACATGTAAATACATAGGCCTACACACAAAAATACAATCACACATATACATGTATATTATATAAGGATGCACCTACTCAGAGGAACCAAGATATGGGCGCCTCATTGATTATTTCTCCTGTAGCCAATGCCGTAAATTATAATTTATAATATAATTAATATAATATAATATAATATAATATAATATAATATAATATAATATAATATAATATAATATAATATAATATAATATAATATAATATAATATAATATAATATAATATAATATAATATAATATAATATAATATAATATAATATAATATAATATAATATAATATAATATAATATAATATAATATAATATAATATAATATAATATAATATAAATATATAATATAAGTAAGTAAGTAAGTATATTCTTTATTGAACCAGTTGCAATCCGCATTCTGGTGTACATACATCATATATAATAAACAATAAACAATCAATAGTCAATATGAATAAAGCATTCTAACTATAAAAGATTGTTTCATATTATGATTAGCTAAAGGTAAAACACGGTCATGTGACCGGAGTCGAAGGGAATAAGCCAAAAGCTTTTTTGGAGGAAGAAACCTATGGAGAACATGGCCCGGGTTTGCCAGGACCGCCGAAAACAAGCAGGTGTCGGCTTTAAGGCATAGTTGTTCAAAGGTTGGGCTATCACTTGGGAGGTATCGCTGACGGATCAATCTGTTCATTACAGACTGGAGCATTCTCTTCTCCCTTTGGCTGGCAAAGCCCCACCATGCCGGAGCAGCATACAACAGGCGTGCCACCGTTGTCGCCCTCACCACATCGTAAAGCCCAGGGCCAGATAGACCATGGGCAGTTAGTATGCGCAGGGCATACATGGATTGCCTAGACCTGCAGCGTATTTTGGCAATGTGCATATCAAAACTTAAAGTTTCAGTAAGCATAACCCCCAGTACCTTCATGCTATGTACTCTGGTCACTCCCGGGGTGGCCGCAGGGGCTGACACCCGCCCTCTCCTCCCGACCCCTCTTAGAATCATCTCTTGCGTCTTTATATGGCTTAGTTTTAGGTTGCATGCTTTTGCCCAATTTGTCACATGTTCTAGTTCAGCTGAAACAGTGGCACTATTAGAAGAGGGTATCAGTAAGTAGCTATCATCAGCATACTTTAGTATTATATTTCCAATGTGAATCGTCTTGAGCTTAGATATTGTGATGATAAAATTATTTGGGCCAGAGCCTGAACCCTGTACAAAACTAGAGTTGATTTTCATGAGGGCAGATGTGAAGCCGTTGAATTTAGTTCCATGGCCCCGATCCTCCAGGAAGGCCACGATCCAATTGTAGATGCAATCGGGAATTTGCATCTCCGCCAGTTGCTCAGCCAGGTACGAATGCCGCACCGTATCAAAGGCTTTGCTAAAGTCCAAGGCAATGAGATGAACATACTGATTTGCTTCTAGTAGCTCCAAAAGATTGGTTGTTAGTGCTATTAGTGCTGCTGTAGGGGATCCTGTTGGTCGGAAGGCGAACTGGTCTGTGAAGTCCTGATTTAGCTGGGGCTCAAGCAGAATATGGTGAAAAAACCGATGCACGATGAATTTTTCAAGTATTCGGCATAAGATAGGTGTAACCGATATGGGGCGATAATCAGCGGCCTCTGTCGGGTGGTTTACTTTTGGTACTGGTGTGATATAATATAATATAATATAATATAATATAATATAATATAATATAATATAATATAATATAATATAATATATAATATAATATAATATAATATAATATAATATAATATAATAATATAATATAATATAATATAATATAATATAATATAATATAATATAATATAATATAATATAATATAATATAATATAATATAATATAATATAATATAATATAATATAATATAATATAATAATATAATATAATATAATATAATATAATATAATATAATATAATATAATATAATATAATATAATATAATATAATATAATATAATATAATATAATATAATATAATATAATATAATATAATATAATATAATATAATATAATATAATATAATATAATATAATATAATATAATATAATATAATATAATATAATATAATATAATATAATATAATATAATATAATTAATGTAATGTAATGTAATATAATATAATATAATATAATATAATATAATATAATATAATATAATATAATATAATATAATATAATATAATATAATATAATATAATATAATATAATATAATACAATACAATACAATACAATACAATACAATACAATACAATACAATACAATACAATACAATACAATACAATACAATACAATACAATACAATACAAATACAAATACAATACAATACAATACAATACAATACAATACAATACAATACAATACAATACAATACAATACAATACAATACAATACAATACAATATAATATAATATAATATAATATAATATAATATAATATAATATAATATAATATAATATAATATAATATAATATAATATAATATAATATAATATAATATAATATAATATAATATAATATAATATAATATAATATAATATAATATAATATAATATAATATAATATAATATAATATAATATAATATAATATAATATAATATAATATAATATAATAATATAATGTAATATAATGTAATATAATATAATATAATATAACTGATATTATCAGTTCCATTGGCTTTGAATCTGAATGATCGCGTAATGAATCATATTAGGCCTAATGTTTGTACGTGTACAGTTCAATGGCGTACTACAACGCGGCCCAGGAACAGCCGCAAGTCCAGTTTCAGGCTCCCATCGTCTACTACGCCGCTCCTGCAATCACCTACCAGTCGGCGGTGATTAAAAACTACGGTCCACACTATCAGAAAGAGACTTCGACTGGCTTAGGAGCAACTCAGATCGTCCTCGCATGCATATCAATCGCCGCTGGTGTAATGGCTATCGTGTACGATGCTCAATTATACGAAATCGGCATCGGAATATGGGCCGGAGTCTGGGTAAATCAACTCTAGTATCGGCTACAACATAATTAGATGGCATAAAACAATGTAGCTACGATTTTATAGAGCGCACTTTTTCTGGATATTTAAATATCGCCTTCGAATTCTCTTCAGGGTGCTCTAAAAACCACATGTCGGTATTGTCCTTCTACAAAGAAGAATTATATCGTATTTTGGAGGAGTAAGCAAGCTACCACCACAGAGGGAGTCATTAAAGCTATAAAATCATAGAGCGCATTATCACAAATCGTGAACTGCGATATTTAAGAAAGCAGCTGGTAAGAGGTTGTTAACGTAGACCTACTGAAACATGAATTCACATGTTTGCACATATCTGATTGGTCAATATTAAAAATCCTAAGGTCATTAAAACGTGGAGACTTGTAAGGTGATTTAGTAATGATATGTATGGCTTTTTTGCAGAAGTTTTAATTTTAATAGATGAGCAGGATAATAATTGAGGACCAGTTGAAATTGCAATAGGATAGGTAAGGTTCAATTATGGCAAAGTACAAAGTTCTTTAATATTAAGGGAGGAAGTAAGTGGGAAATTCTTCTTATAATACCGATATTTTTGAAGCGCATATTACGTGTCTCTGAAAAATGTAGAAGATTTAATTTTATATTTACATGTTTATATGACCATGCTTCAAGAAGAAGCATACAATGTGTCTTGATGAAATTAGATAACACTAAAAGGCTCTCAGTTCTGACGTTCTTGAGTTAGGAGGTGAGTTTGGATTGGCCGACAGAGATTCATAAAAGTTAATCGCAATCGTAAGCTCTCCACTGCGTTCAAAAAAACTAAATCGTAAACTCAAAATTTGAAGGGTTGGAATTCTTGTGGAGGTGAGAATTAAATTGGTCTCGTGTACTAGTTTATTCCAAGGCGCTCAGATTGTGAGATTGAGAACGTCCCACGTGTAAGCATTAAAACAAATATTTTGTTGCCATTACAATTATTTGGATGAATTCACCACAATGTCTGGACTGTGGACAAGATTATAATCAATGTTACTGGGCCTATAATCAAATTCTTAGGGTGGGACTGATTCACATTATGCTAAAAATGCAAAAGATGCCGATCTAAGCATGCCTAATGCAGGACATGTACTGTAAAGGTTTCTCTCGGAATCTTAACATCTGGCGTCTATGAAAAATACTATCCAGCTTTAAACTTAATCGTGGTTTCAACAACGTCAAATAGGAATAACAACGTAAGACAGTTATAAATGCTCTTGATTAGCACGTAGAGAGCAAAGTAACTATACAAATCTCACAACTTAATTTAAGTTTCGTCCTTTGTTCACAGTATTTAATCACCGGATCTCTAGCTATTGCAGCAGGCAAAAACCCAACCAACAGCCTGGTAGGCCTATGCACTTTTATTCGTCTTCATCATCATCATCATCATCATCTTCTTCTTCATCATCTTCTTCTGCATCATCATCATCTTTTTCTTCTGGGTTTTTTCATCATCTTCATCTTCTTCTTCATCTTCATCATCATCGTCGTCATCAACATCTTCATCACCTTCATCATCATCATCATCATCATCATCTTCTTCTTCTTCTTCTTCTTCTTCTTCTTCTTCTTCTTCTTCTTCTTCTCTTCTTCTTCTTCTTCATCTTCACCACTTACTAAATACTGACTACTACTACTTTCAATACTTACTAACTACTACTAACTACTACCAACTAACTACTACCACTTACAAGGTACTAACTGCTACTACACATTAAATACTAACTACTACGACATATTTACTACTACCTATAACTACTACTACTACCTCTAACTACTAACTACTACTACCTACTAACTACTGACTACTACCACCTACTAACTGCTACTAGCTACTAACTACTAATTGTTAAATACTAACTACTACGACCTACTAACTACTACTAACTACTAAAAACTACTAACTACTGATACTCACTATTGCTGCCTACTAATAATCACTAACCACTAACTAGTAGTAACCACTAACTGCTACCAATAACTACTAGCCGCTAACTAATACTACACACTAAATGATACTAACCACTAACTAGGCTACTACTAAATGCAAACTAGTATTACCTACTAACCTCTACTACCTAATGACTACTACGACCTACTATAATCATCACCGTCAAAATTTGAAGGGCTGGAATTCTTGTGGATGTGAGAATTAAATTGGTCTCGTGTACTAGTTTATTCCAAGGCGCTCAGATTGTGAGATTGAGAACGTCCCACGTGTAAGCATTAAAACAAATATAATTATAATTATCCTCGTTTTTTCCATTGTCTTGATCATCATAGTGAATCGAATCTTGTATACTCGTCCGGAGTTTTTTTAAGGAAACTTAGCTGACAGTCATGAACATTGTTGTACAATAATCTAATATAGAATGTAAGAGATAGGCTAATGCGCAAGAAAGAAACTAGATATTTACTATGGTGCACTTTAACAACGATAATGTGATTAAATTTAACTTTGGCTCTCATTTTGCATTTCTTTTAATTGGTCACCCCATTTCTGCATTGTTTATTGTCATTTTATAAATTAATTCATACTTCAGACATGGAAGAGAAAACCCCAGTTGTTAAATTTGAGTCCGAAGATAATGATCGGTCTTTCTCAAAACAAACGCTGAAGTTAGAAAAGCACATCATACATACACCGAGTGCCGTCGAATGAGCCACAGAGGGCAAAACCGACCCGCTATTTTTGAGCTGTAAGGGAAACCAATAATAATCAGTTAAAAAATATAAGAATGTGTAGGCCTAGGTCGTTTGTCGACGGAAACGGCTCCAGTAGGCCTAAACAATCGCTTCCGAACTTTATATTGACATAGATCTCGGCCAATAGGTCTAATAATCACTAACACAATTGTTTCAAGCAATCAGTTTATAAGTCTCTTGTATAGTCATAAAGTCCAGTTTCTTGTACTTAATACTGAAGCACAATGGTTGCCCACAACTGTCGTAGGCCTACAACCGCGCAATATTTTATCATAGGAATGTCTATAACTATAAGTTGAGTGTTCTCTGCATGCAGATAACAGCCACACTGGTCTTCTCGGTTTTCGACATTCTTTTCGGTATCGGTCAGCTTACAACAGCCTCAATCGGAGTTATAGAAGACCTTTATTGTGATGACTACTACTATCCGAGCAGCTACTGTCATGACTGGGTAATGTAAAGTCACTCAATTCATAATCCGGGTTTGAAAGTTTTATTAGCTTTAGATGAAATTTATCTAGGTCTATAATAGGCTTCTCTTAAAGACTTGAACCCTTCCAAAACACAGTTTATTTGGCTGGGTGGACGTCGGCAACCTGAAGGTATTGATCTGCCCCAGCTTGCTAAGAGCTTCCCTGAGATAACCTTTTCTCTCACTGTCCGTGACCGTGAACTTAGCCTTTCTCAACATGTGAACCTCGAAGCTGTTACTATCAGCTTCGTCAGCTCCGAGTGGTTTCTCTCTCTCTCTCTCTCTCTCTCTCTCTCTCTCTCTCTCTCTCTCTCTCTCTGTCTCTCTCTCTCTCTCTCTCTCTCTGTCTCTCTCTCTGTCTCTCTCTCTCTCTGTCTCTGTCTCTGTCTCTGTCTCTCTCTCTGTCTCTGTCTGTCTGTCTGTCTGTCTGTCTGTCTGTCTGTCTGTCTCTCTCTCTCTCTCTCTCTCTCTCTCTCTCTCTCTCTCTCTCTCTCTCTCTCATGAAACTGTGGTGGTCCTCGTCCACACCTTCGTCACTAGTCGAAATGACCATTGTTGCTCGATACTTGTTGTCCTCCCCCATGGGGTCCTGGGACGACTTGATCGAGTCTTGCGCTCGGCTGCTCGGCTGAGCGGGCGGCTTCCTAAATGTCTCTGCATAGATACATGTGTGATGCCTGATTCTCTGCGGATTTCTTATCGCATTTCTGCGATGGTTTCTCGCTGTGTTCTTGGCTTTGCTCCATCTTACTTGCGCGAACTTTGCCGCCCAGTGTCCGACGTAGCGGCGCGTCGGGTGCTTCGCTCTGCGACGGGGGGTGAACTTTTAGTTCCACGGGCGCGCTTGGCTATCAGACAACGCCGAGCTTTCTCAGTTGTGGGCCCTTCCATCTGGAATGATCTCCCACCGGCCACCACAGCATGCGTTCATTACTCCTGATCAACCCAACTGGGTTTTATAAGTCACTCAAGTCTTTTTTCTTCAGTCGTGGCTGGGCTGGGAGCGCTCCTGAGTAGGTTTCTTGTAGGGGCGCTGTATAATTTCTCGTAATGAATGAATGAATGAATGAATAATCATGTTAATATACAATGATAATCTGTAAGGGAATACGTTTGGTATAGTTTCCATTTTTATTATTTTTATTGCAGAATTTTTTCGCATGATAATCAGTTAGTGGAATAAGTGTTGTTTGATGTAAATACAAATTATTATTATTACTGTAAATTTATATAGCTCCTCTTAAAGACTGTCTAATCACACCGATGCCCGAATGCAGCACTTCAAGTTAAGGTCCAGACTATAATAAAGGGATTTGCATTTGCATAATAAGTCAAATGCATTGAACACAAAGAAGACGTCTTCAATAACTTGATAGATTTCAAACAAGCATTCTATAGAGTATGCCACGATGACAAGTGGAAACCGATATCGCACCGATGACAAGAATACCAGAGGAACTTACAACGGCAAGAATACCAGAGGAACTCATAACACGTGCATAGTTATATATATCGGAATTCTGATAGTGCAATTAAGATAGACAGAAAGATTAGGGATTATTTCTTGACGAAACAAGTCTCCTGCAGCCTATGTCTCCAAAATATCTCTGCCGCTTTTGATACCATTGATCACGACCTATTTTCTGTTGTCCTCTTAATTGGGCGTCTATGGTTCTGCTCTACTCTGGCTTAAGTCTTACATGTCTTTCCGCTCCATCTCTGTCAAAGTTGCCAGTCATTGCTGCTCGTGACCTTCCACTCTCTTGTGGCGTCCCAAAAGTTCCGTCCTGGGACCATTTTTGTAATTTATATAGTGTCATTTCAAGATCTCTATTCTTTCTCTGTTAAAACCGCCAGCCATTGCTGATCGTAATCCTCCCACTCTCTTGTGGTGTCCCAAGGTTCCGTGTTGGGGCCATTTTTCTTCATCCTGTATTCCGCACGCTGAGCCATCTCATTAATTCCTCTTCTGTTGAACACTATCTTTATATGGATGACACCCAGCTCGTCAGATCGATCTTCCAGTTCCTTCTCTTCCGCCATTGCACAATTACTTCATGTGGATAATTTAATTTCAAAATGGATGTCCTGCGACCTCCTCTGCCTCATTCCTGTCATATCAGAAACCATCATCCCAGCCTTTCCAATCAGTTTAAATTTCATGCCCTTCCACGCACCTATCCAATAACTCCTCATGTATCACTATTACCTCCGACACCAAGTGTCTATCCTGGTTTTACCTTTGAGCAAAATAATTATCTTCTTCTCTGACCGCTACACCAACTTCTCGTACACCTCCTGAAGACTAACTGACGGTTGGTGCATAATCCTCGAGTTTCTGAAAGATCTTGTCCTCACTATATTCTGAACAGAACTACAGTAAATTACAACACAGTTCCACCAGAAAAAGATTCGGCGTACTGATTAGTGCAGCAAAACTAAACCATTGGTTAAAAAAGAACCACAGCGACTCAATAACACTAATTAAAAACACTAACAAGGTGGATTTGAAGAAGACATTGAACAGGCAGATCAAGTCGTCCTTTTTTCTTTGGAGTCAAGCAACTGAATATGATGGCCACAGCGATAAAAGTACAAAGAATAATCTGACGCACCTGGAAAAAAATGAAAGGATATGAAGAAGGCGAGAAATAGAAAAGTAACCAAAACAAGAATATATGAGACCATAATGTTACCTATTTTCCTAAATTGACCGAAATGCTGGACACTGCGAAAGAAAGATGGGAACAGAATTCTGCAATATGCTTGTAGGGACACCTCAATAATTTATAAGAACAGGAAATGGTTTTAAGTTTTCCTGGAGGCAAGCAATTCTATTTATTATCATCGTACTTCCGATACAATGTTCTTGCGCTATAAAACTATTGGAAATCCACTGCCACACATGTGTATACTTCTATGAAGAATTGACTTTATTTGCATTAGTTCTTTAGCAACATGTATATTTTTAATATAATTATTTACAAGTGTTATGAATGACGTTATAGGGGTGTTTTGTTGTTTTACTTCTGATTAGTGGGAAGCGGCCGTTGCGGCCAATTCTTTGATGATAGCAGTTGGATCTTTGGAAATAATATTTGGATGTTGGCTGATGGGGGTCTGCGCTCGTGCAATTGCCAAAGGATCTAAAGCACAGGTGGGTTTAACAATGCTTTAAAAAGGTATTCAGTGATAGTTTTCCATCTTATTATACAGGTCTAATGCACTGGTTTCATTAGAATAAAGGACACCCTTTCTTAACTCTCACCTGCGTTCTTTATACCAGGTAAGCCATTATAAGTTGATTTTTCAACCTATACATGTAACTTTCTCTTTCCGTTTGAACATCTCGTGCTATTAGAGTAATTAGCCTATTGCAATGATGCAAGTAACTAATAGTCTTCTGGAATTTTAACCATCTGTATAATATAATTATGTGTAATCGTGAAACTAGCGTTTCATATTGGCTTAATTGATCTTAGATACAGATTCTTAAAATACAGTTCATTGTACTATATTACCGCCACAGATTCATCACATCATTTTATACAGTAGCACACCACATCATACCCAATCGTATTTTGCATTGCAATGCATTGCATTGTATTATTATGAGTACTGTAGAATTTGTATGTGTGTTCCTGAGCAGCAAACCACCGTTCCGGTCACGTACGCACCCAATCAACCGCAACCTGTGTTCATACAGGCGCCTCCCGGGCTTCAGCCTCAGCCTCCCTTCCCTCAGTCACCGAATCCCTTCCTTCAGTCTCAGTCTCCACCGTATTATGAACAGCAACAGTATCCATCGACATCAAACCCACAGCAGATGATGTACGTTGGAGTTCACCAGGCTCCGTTGACCAACATCAAGCTTTAGAATCAGGCGCCACGATGCTTACATAACACGCCAATTTATTTGGAGCAGTTTTAGAATAATTATATGGGACGATAACTTCGATAAGTATAAATAAGCAGAAGCATATATACGTAGATGCGGACATACATGAATACATACATACTATGTAGCATACACATACATAAATAGAATACTTTTTCCTTATTGATTAAATGTCTGTCCTTAATTACGTTTATCATCACTTAGGCTTGAGTTGAGATCGACAGTGATTAGCTTTCCAAGCCACAATATTATTTTTAATTTGCAATTAGATCAATAATTATATACGTATATACACATTCAATACATTCAGCAACATCCTTGGAGTCATTTGAGTCCAGACTCAAGACATTAATGCAAGTTAGCGTATCCTGACATTGTAACGGTGTGTGCCGTGTTACGGTGCTGTAGAAATTGTCGTCGTCGTCATCATCATCAATATCATCATCAATATCATCATCATCATCATCATCATCATCATCATCATCATCATCATCATCATCATCATTATCATTCACATAGGCGTACATACATATCCGAATGCATACAAACATATGCAGATACTTACCTATAGATATATATATACATATAAATGCATATCTCCAAGACTATTCCGCAGCTTCGAATAAAATAACATTTTAAACGACTCGAATAAGCATTAGTGAACTGCATATGAACTTGAACCCCAGCTGAAAACGTATCTTTTGATAACAGAGTTTGATGTAGCCTTATCAAAAGTTCCCTGTCTATACAAAGTTGGATGTAGTTTTATCAAAGATGCCAGCAACAACAGAAGTTATAGCCACTGTAGCAATTTCGCTGAATTTTCAGATAACTTGTTTATTATTATTCTCATGGTACATGTCAGCATTGATTTATTGAATATCTAAAGCTGTACCTTTCCAATTTCTTCTCTCACTTCATGAAAATGTAGGATGTAGTTCATCTATGCCTGGACTCTTGTCAGCGTTCAACCGTTCAGGTATTATACCACATCTCCATTAATAAACATTGCCTGTTCATTGACTATAACATTGACAATTTTTGGTGTTCAATAAACTGTTCAATTTTTCAATTCAGTATGTGCCATCCGTTCATACCCGTGTCTAACAATGTGTGGTCGGGATCAGTGATGTTTAATAATTCTTCCAAAGCTTGGGTCTTTTCACATAGGCTTTGTGGTCAGAGTAGAGGAGTATAGAAGAGAAGGCTGTGAAAGAAGCTATTATGGTTCCGGTGACTCAGTTCAGGGGCGAATTCTGACCCATTTATACAGCCAAAATTTCAGAGTGCAAAATATACTTGTAGATATTGCAAATATTTGTAAATATAGGTACAATTCGTTCGCATCGAGTAGCCTAAGCTAACATCAGGTAAGCACCAAGCACAGCTTTTCAACCTAACTCTATATTTAGAAAACTCGTTACATTTTTTAATGGAACCTATATCATTTTTTACACAATTTAATTTTAGTTTCGATCCTCATTCAGAACAGTCATCACTTGTTTTGATGACTCAGGCGACCTTCACATTTTGGGCGATGCGGTTCATGGAGTTTCGCAGTTGCTGGATCATCTGTCTGGTATCGTCTAACTCCCGGTATCTGTGTCCATTGTCTTTCTATCTATCAAGTGTATTCACTATATCATTGGCCATCGTCTCCTCTCTTTCGCACTTGGCTTATCGTAATTCGTGAAACAGAGAAGACACGCATTGACTGCTAGAATGATTGCATACCTTGTATCGTAAGTTCTCATAGAAGTGGATTCCATATAGTTTCTTGTCGTCTTTTTCTTTTCATATTCCTTCCAACGTATTCGGTTCCAGGCACTAGTCAACTTTGCCAGCTCATTTAGGTAACGGAATGGTTTGCAATGGCCAGGGCCGTAGCGAGGCATGTGCCAACGGTGCCACGGCACAGGGCGCAACTCAAGTGGGGGCGCAGATTTTGAGGCTGAAGGATTTAATTAGTAATTACTTGATCTTGAAATATGAAATATGCATTATAAATGAAATAAAATTGTACTAAAATTAAATAATACCAATTTAACAAATCTGGCATAGACCAAATGGCGCAGAAGCCAAATAGAGCGAACTGCCGTGATTGGTGAAAATTTAGGTTGGGAAAAGGGCGCTTGCTATACTGCTCTATGATTGGTGCAAAAGCGAGCGAAAAACGCGGTTCTTTAGGTGAGTTGTTTAGTCCAGAGCCGTATATAACGAGGCGAGGCGAGGCACTGAGAAGGGGTTCTTAGATGATTTTGTATGTACCGTCCCTGCTTACTGGAAAATGCATTGCTACTGAATGGACGTTAGCTAATTTGATCCCGATGAAACTGTAATTTAGGAAGAGACAGCTAACTTAATAAAACGGACTAATAAATATAATTTTCGCGTAATTGGATGTGGAAACCGATATCCGGTATATCCTGTTAATTGTTTTAATTAAACTGAAGACTAATCAGAACTAGGGAAATGGCGGATGTTGAGTTGTCAGTGCCAGGTAATGCAGAGCTAGATGATTTAATCAAGAAAATTATACAGCGTCAAGAAGAACAGGCAGGCACTTACTATGCTCCTTTTATAAAGGAGCATAGTAAGTGAAAAGACAGGGAGTGAACCCCACCAGACCATTAGAAAAAGTACTGTTCTAGATACGAGGAGCCCAATCAGAGCGGACACTTTTCTGTCGCCACCAAAGCTGGTCGTAGGCTCTAACTCGGCCTAGTATCTGAAGAGCTGAAAGACATAGAGGCTAGTGGCGCTATACAAGTCACCGTATGGGCGAGGCCCCGTAGGAGCCCACACCTGCTTCACAAACCCCGTGTTGATTACGCGATGGGACACCTATCATGGCCTACGGTGGGGAATTGAACCCGAAGAATGTCGAATCCTTTCCTCGTGGAACTTGCCCAAACCTCCCTGCAGTCCTCAAAGTCCCTTCAACAGCGAAATAAATCTGAAATGACTAAAATGAAATGTTAATAGAAGCACAGAAACTTTGTTTCTATTTTCTTTAAAAGACATCGCCTTCTGTTATATTCGAGATAACAAATTTGGTCGTTATTGGTTGAAGTTGATCTTTGAGGGGTGGGGCGCTAGATTTACGCTCGGCACAGGGCGCAATTATAGCTTGCTACGGCCCTGGCAATGGCTTACAATGTGCTTCAAATTAGTGCAGCAGAATCAATTCATCAATGTCCACTTCAATAGACGAATGATAACAAATTGTATGTTGTTTCGCTAATGTTCATGCTAACTTCCAGCAGTCAAGAATACTTCTAATATAATAATGTCGACTTTTAACATGTTGTAAGCTAAAACCGGTAACGGTCAAAAACTTCACAGATTTTATTAGCACTAACTGTCCTGAAGACCACTGATTTGATTCATTGAATTCCGACCCATATATAGGGCGCTTCCAATTCACAAGTGGTAATCATTTTGAAAGTGAGGTGAGCGATGCAGAAGATAACAACGTATGAACTGTATGCATCGCACATCCAACGTTCAACCGTTAACAGTAAATAGCTCTTGACTTTCTTTTCGATTAAAAATAATACATTCCACACAAGTGGCAAAGAGTATATCTATACTATAAGTCTAAGTCTGTTTACTCTGTCCTTCTGTGTGTTTGTCCGTCCGGCTAAAGGCTCCGAAACGGAACGGTTTAGCGAATTGAAAAATTTTACAAAACATTATTACGCCACGTCTAGGTCAACGCGACTATTTTCAGCTCGCAATTTTATTTAAACGCCGATATATGGCCATTTTAAATTTCCAACTGTTTCAACGAGGCTATCTCAATACCGGCCATAGTATGGCCATTTGTGCAAATCACGCGGGCTAAATATGCAATCTTACGTCACGCGGGCTAAAGATGCAAATCAGATGGATTCGTCCTAAGGCTGCGACTTCGCTTCGAAAAATTTCGAGCGATTGGTGGAACATTGCCGAGCTGTACGAGGTAAAAGAACAACGGCCGAATTTCCGTCTATTATATTTGGCTCGGAGAACAAATAATACGCCTATTATAAGGTTGAGATAACCCGTGTAGTACGGGGAACAAATAATACGCCTATTTATATAAATGCCTTGTTACATTACATTACATTACAGTAATTTATGGTCTGCCTGTTTAGTTCTGTAACACGACGCTGTACGTTAATTTTTTCTCTATAATTTCGTGTCATAAGGTTGATACCCATAGATATAGTTTTCAGGGTTATTCAATTTTTTTAATAATGTCGATATTGTGATCTAATATATTTTAAAGTTTCGGACTGTGTATAGGCTACCCATATATACATATATTGACATTGCAATATGGCGGCAACAAGGGAAGTTGTTGTGTCGGAGATCCTGTGCTTTATTTTGAATAAATTTGGCAAAGTTCCTGAAAATAACATAAAAGGAATAGTTACTACCTTCTATAACGAAGCGGAGATAGCTGCTGGTAAAGAACTGTTCTACCAACGGCTCGAAAATAAGAAATTAGAAGGATTACCGCGCCTTGTGAAACGCAAGGGCGATAATAGAGTAAAATCGGACGTGGACGACCTGCTTGCGTTGTTGAATCTCGCTGATCAGGAGCTTGTGCTCTCTGAGTTACCGAGGTTCGTTAAGTCGAATCCCGAGCACCAAGCCTGAGGATCTGGATCTGTTCGTCCTGGCCAATAAATCCACGGCAACTGACGACAAGCTAAATGCGCTAACCGCAATGGTCACGGCTGGGGCCGCAAGTGATGTGAAATTGAATGCTATGGACTCTAAGCTCGCATCCTTGGAGGACATGATGACCACCCTGATGTCAAAATTGAGTGCAAGCCGATCCAGCGCGCAAGGGACAACAACACCAGAGACGGGAGCGAGTCCACCCAACGTGCAAAAGACAACAACATCGGGAGGCGGCGACACGCCGGTGCATCTGCCTGAAGTGCATGTGCCTGTTCGTGTTTTGAACGCGACAAAGAACCGGACATTTGCCGAAGTTACCGGACAGTTAAGTGCGGATGGCGGCGGTGACCCTTTCACCGGCGGCGGTGACCCTTTCACCATTGTGAAATCGAAAAAGAAGAGACCAGAAAAAAGTAAGAAGCCGACAATCGTTGGTTCCTTCACTGCCAGCGAGTCCAAACTGTCTGCGGCTAGGCCAGTTGTGCACAAAGCTATTTTCCACGTGGACAATGCCTCTGAAGGATGCCAACCAAATGACATCATCGACCATCTGAAATCACTGGACATTCCAGTTGTCTCCTGTTTTGATTGCAAGTCATGGCGGAAGCAGGGATCGCAGGAAAACACCAGCAGAGCTTTTCGTCTTTGCGTTGAAAAAGAAATTATCAGCAAAATCTTAGATAAAGAAATCTGGCCACGTGGCATCATGGTGAGACCGTGGAAGTTCAAACCTGCTGAGGCCAAGAAGTCTTTTGTAGGCATGAAGTCAGCAGAGAATTCAGAACAGCAACTAAAGCAGCCTTGCGGTAGACTTAACTGACAAAACCGACCTGTCCAAGAATGGAGTGTAAACTCCACACAGTACTGTTGGCTCCTTTAATTTGCATGGTCTGAACCAAGGCCGGTCAATGTTGTCTGAACTGTGCCAAACCTGTTGTATAATATTTGTCCAAGAACACTGGTTGCTGCCCAACAGTCTTGATTGTTTGTCTGGCTTAAATGACAGATTCACTGCTGTTGCTAGCTCGGCAATGGCTGATGTGCTTGGTCGAGGTGTTTTAAGAGGTAGGCCATTTGGAGGTGTGGCTATTCTTGTGGACAACAAGCTTGTGTGCAACTTGAAGATACTGATGAAATTAGATAGACTTATGGCAGTAAAAATTAAGAATCGTCTGTTTATAAATGTTTATTTCCCTGTAAATACATGCAATGGCAATGCCTATGATGATGTATTGTTGAACCTAGTAGGTGTCATCGAAAACATCCTAAGCGACTACCCTGAATGTAGTGTCATTCTTGGAGGTGATTTTAACCTAGAGTTTGTAAATGAGTTATCATGTCGTGCAATTTTCAATGACTTTGTTAGATCTTCTAGGCTGATGCTGTGTGACTCCAAAGTGGCTAGTCCCACAAGGTTCACATATGTGTCTGAGGCAAACAACTCTAAGTCATTTATTGATCATTTCTTTGTTGATGTAGCACTGTTTGATAAAGTTGAGTCATCAGAGATAATTGACAGTGGTGTGAATCTTTCTGACCATTTACCTCTGGTATTGCACTTTTCCGAGAGTCTGCTGGATAATGGTGATGACTTTGTTAGGCAGGTTCCTAATAGCATCAAGTCCGGGCGTATTAGATGGGATAAAGCTGATCTTGCATCATATTACAGTGCCACTAATGTATACTGAGGCCAGATTCATTCATAAAAAATCTGTACAAACTGTAACGTAGGGTGTTTGCATGAACATGATTATGACATAGATGTTGTTTACAACATGATAGTTGATGGACTGTGTCAAGCCGCAGATGAACACTGTCCTAAAACCATTGCGTCGCACTATAAGCACTATTGGGATGGTGAGCTCACAGATTTGAAGAACAAGTCTATAGCTGCTCATGACCTGTGGAAAGCATGTGGACGACCCAGTCAGGGACCAATACATGATGCCAAAAGGTGTGCAAAAGCTGAATATAAGCGTGCCATTAGGAACAAGAAATCTAAGGAAGATGCCTATGCTTCTAATGACTTACATGAATATCTTCTGGCAAAGGACACAAATTCTTTCTGGAAAACTTGGCAAGCCAAATTTAAAGCTAACCATAAACCTCCCTTAGCTGTAGATGGTTGTAGTGAGCCAAGAGACATTTCTATGGCCTTTGCTTCAAATTTTAGAACTGCATGCTCTCCTAATAATGCAAAAACCAGTGAGAAACTGAGTAAGCGATTTCACAATAGGTTTAGCCAATATAATCCAGCTTCTCAATATAAAGTGATAACAGTAGAACTAGTTGACCAATGCATTCGTAAAATGAAGCGGGGTAAAGCCCCTGGTCTGGATCGCATTGAGACTGAACATCTAATTCATGCTCATCCTAGACTGGTTGTTTTGCTCTCACTTTTATTCAACCAAATGCTTGTGCATGGCAGAGTTCCCACCAGTTTTGGTTTGGGCATAATTGTAGGCTACCCCTGGAAAAAGGGCATACCTTAGACAATGGCAATAGTGATAACTACCGTGGCATCACACTAAGTTCAAATCTATCGAAACTGTTTGAAATGTGTGTGCTGGAGCATTATGGCAGCTATTTATGCACATCTGATTTGCAGTTTGGATTAAAAAAGGGATTGGGTTGTTCACATGCAATCCTTGCAGTCGGAACAGTGGTGGACTACTTTACAAGTCATGGGTCAACTATCAACTTATGTGCATTAGACATGTCAAAAGCTTTTGACAAAGTGAATCACTTTGCTTTGTTCAATAAGCTAATGGACAGACAGGTTCCTCGTGAAGTTCTGACCACCCTTATAACCTGGTATAGTCTCAGTGCAGCCTTCGTGAGGTGGGACAATATATTTTCAGATTTGATAACTCTAACCTGCGGAGTTAGTCAAGGTGGTGTTCTATCGCCAGTTCTATTTGCAGTTTATGTTAACGACCTAATTGAAAAGCTAAGTCGATCCGGTCATGGATGTAGAATTGGAGAGACCTACTTAGGGTGTGTCATGTATGCAGATGACCTCATCTTAATGTCAGCATCCCTGTGTGACCTCCAAGCTATGGTTGATATTTGCTCTGTTGAGCTAGAGGGTATTGACATGAAGTTAAATGTGGCCAAATCTCAAGTGATAAGGATTGGATCACATTTCCGTAATGCGTGCAAGAACATCAATGTCAACGGAGTAGAAATAAATTATGTGGACAAGCTAAAATATCTTGGCTGTTTTCTGGTTGCAGCCAAGTCATTTAAACTTAGTTTGCATGAAATGCGTGTGAAGTTTTATCGGTCATTTAACTCATTGTATAGCAAATGCTACAAATTTAGTGAACCTGTGTTGTTGTATTTGGTTAGTGCACACTGTAAACCATTTCTCCTGTATGGAATGGAGGCTATCAGCCCTACCAACAGTGAGCTGAACTCCTTAGAGTACACGTACAGTTCTGCTATATGTAAAATTTTCAAAATATGTCATAGCAGTGTTGCATCGGTACTGCAATTCATGAATGAAAATACTATTAAAGACTGTTGGTTTTCCAGAAGACTGCATTTTATGCACAAATGCCGTTCGCATGACAATGAGGTTGTCAGGTTTCTATGTTTTTTCTCAGACACCATAAGTGCATGAGATTTTCTTGTTTTGCTTTTCATGTTCATTTTTGTTGTTGTGCTACCAATGTTCTTTTGGTGAATTAAAGATTGATATTACATTAAGTTAGAGATAACCCGTGTAGTACGGGCAACAAAATTAATAATATTGCCTATATAAAGTAGTCATAACGTCCTTCAGCCCACACCCTCCTAAACGGAGGATCTAGTCCAACGCTCTGATTCGCAACCAATTATATGCATAGGCCTACCAGTTTGTCTGTTGGGTCTTTACCTGCTGTTTTCGCTAAAGATCCGGCGATTAAATACTGTGAACAAAGAAAAATCTAAAGTTAAGGTTGTCAGATTTATATAGCTACTTTGCTCTTTGCATTCTAATCAAGACTTGGCTCCAGAGTCTCATGACATTTTGTCTTTATGACATTTTCCGTGCCATTTTTATGATATACTAGAGTTAAAGATAGGCCTATTGTTTTCCAAAAGGATGTGACTCCAAGCTTTTATTTCATTAAGTCTTATATAAAATGTAAAGCTTATTTAAGTTCATTAATAAGTAGATTTTCGTTTTTAAAAATCTTATACGTATAATATCGAGAGATGCTTAGGGAGTTGTTTTGAAACTTTAAAAAAATATGGCACGTTAAACACTGAGTTATTGTATGGTTCATCAGTATTAACTAAGATAAGACCGCCTTGGGCAATGCTACAGAGTCACAACAAATATTCTTAAGTGGAGCCCATAAAACGTTGAAGATGGACGGCTCCTAGTGCGGCCAACCTTCGAAGCGAAGACGGTCAAAGAGAAAATCACCTAAATTCACGTTTTAGAACATATGCGATATATGATCTGATGGCTTCCTTAACTCGCCCTGTGGTGGTAGCTTGGTAATGCACCTAACTACTTCAAAATAAGATTAGTTGCTCCTTTTAGAAGGACAACATCGGCATTTAGTTTTTTTTAGACAACCTTCAAGAGCTTTCTAAAGGCGATATTTAAATATCCAGATACCGGTAATGTATCTCCTACTAAATCGTAATTACATTATTTAACTCTAACGATGTTGTAGCCGGTAGTGGAAGTGACTTACCCAGGCTCCGGCCCATATTCCGATGCCGACGTAGAATAATGGAGCAGCGTACACGATGGCCATTGAACCAGCCGAGATTGATATGCATGCTAGGACGAGCTGAGCGGCTCCTAAGCCGGTCGAAGTCTGTCTCTCATAGTGTGGACCGTAGCGACTAATCACCGCCGGTTGGTAGTTAATCGTGGGAGCGGAGTAGTAGACGATGGGAGCCGGATACTGGACCTGCTGCTCTTCATATGCCGGGTTGCAGTATGCCATGGAACTGTACAGACATTAATATGATTTATTAAGAAATAGTTGAGATTGAGTGTCACCTTTTTAAAATCATTTTCGTCATTGGTAGCAACAGAAGCATCCACCTGGGAAATCCAGGTTTCTCTAAGACTGTAGGTCCTTTATCATTATGCATGCATGCATGTGTAAATTATGTCCACATGAAAGTAATCAAATTTGGAGTAACACAAGTATCAGTTCTTTCTCTCCATTAATGATCTTTCAAATGCTTCCCGATTGTTGCGTATTTGTACTTTTCGCCGTCGATACCAACATCTTTGCTTCTCATAAATCATATGAAAAACTTGTTCAACTAACGAAAATCAAGAACTTAGGAATGTGATCGATTTCTTAAAGTTAATGATTTATCTCTGAACCTGAATAAAACTCATTATGTATTATATAAATTCTGCTGACATCGTAATTCTTAAACACATTCCAGAAGAAAAGAGACTATTCATATGAACAATAATCTTATACCACAGATATATTCGGTCAAATTATTGGATCAATTTTTAACATGGGGGCCCGATAGCGCATTGGATAACACACTGGCATAGAGAGCGAGAGGTACCGAGATCGCCGAAGTTAGTCGAAAGCTACTAACTTGTTTAAAAACTAACTTCTGCAATGACAGAGTTTCACCAAAAACATTAAATCGCATAAGCTTTGATGTTTTCTAAGAATAGTCGCTCTTTCTTTTTAATTAGCCTAATCGAAGCATCATATATCATATAGTAAGTTATCTGAAACGCTATGTTGTGTAGAAAAGCTATTCAAAAACTTTACAGTGATCTTTAGCAGACAAATATTTCATAATGTCTTACATTGCTCTGATAAAGCGTTGTTCGATTAAAATTTTCCAGAAGTTCGTAAGTAGTCTAAATCTAGTTTGCCTGAAAACTATCAAGAGGCCAAATAAACAGATGTACTAAAAACGTGTCGCTCTTTCAGATTCATAATGCGCAAAACCAATATTAGACAACTAGGAAGCTCTTATCTCTTGATCAATCGTAGACCTTTGCCATCTGATAAGGATTCAAGTCAGTTGGCCAATTACTCGGGGAAATGTCACCTGACATATCCCTGATGGGCAAATTGTTTTTTGCTCTACACGCAATCGATCACTGCTAAACTTTGAACCCATTTAACTTAACGCCCATTTATGAAAACTTGATTCAACCATGTGATTCATTTGCACGAGCTTTTCACAGCAATATGTTTTATATCAGTTTACAATAGAGCTGTTGTTGAGTAAATTTTATCTGGAGTTGTATGATGCAGAACAACCTAACCTGTTTGCCTTGATGATAACGTCCACAAAGCATTGAGTGTGTTGCTATAATAATGAGTAGGCCTACCACACCGTTGACAATCCCATGGGTCAAAATCACTGACCCATATAATATATGGATCAGTGATTTTGACCCATAGGATTGCAACGTTGTGGTACTCATTTTCTTAGGCCTTTAAGTCTGAAAGTAGCGAGGTCGTTAATATCAATGGTGCAAATTCGTCACGTGTCTTGGGTCTAACTTTCCAATTTGCTACAGACACAACGAAGTATCAAATACTGCTCTGCTGTTAAGGCAGTAACTGTTTCGTAGTATAATTATAGTGTTGTTTTATAAGTTTCGTTGTGTTATTTAATTAGCCCATAATTATATTACTCAAATGCTGCTCAGAATGACATTCGTGAACTGCATGTTACTGACTTTATCCTGTCTTATCACTCACTTCATCCTGCCTTATCGTCAATTACTTTGAGAGGTTTGGTGACCTCACTACTTCCTCCTTCCAAATATCTGTTCGTGCACGTTGAGACTTAACTGTTTAATGATCCTTCAAATACGGCTAAGCGCTTGAACCAAACTGCTCAGCTTTGCTTATAGGATGCACACAAGTAATTTTGCCATAGACAAATTTGGTGGTTTCGATGAACTGGGACAGTAAATACTGTCAGATGATATTGCGCATATTCTAGAGTCAGCAGTATAATTTGTGGCGGAAAATAAGGAGAGGCTTCATCATATATTTGCTTCGGATTTCTATGGCATTATTTTTAATCTAAGGGAAGGTGCTGTATGTTGGATGTCTCTTCTTTCTTTCTCCTCCGTCAAGTATTCGCTGACGATGAGGCTCTAACAAAACTACTCCATCGGTCTCTTGCGAGTTCTATTGCCCTTCTTAAGTCCCATCCTTTGTCTTCTATGTCCTCCAGTACGTTATCTATCCATCTTTTCTTCTGACGTCCTCTGCTCCTGTTCCCTCCACCTCTCCGTGCAGCGCCTTTGCCGGCATTCTTCCGTTTTCCATCCTGATCACATGTCCATACCATATTAGTCTTCGTTTCTTTATTCTTTCCACTACCGTTTTCTTATGTCCCAGTTCTTCTCGTGTCACCTCATTCCGTATCTTTTCTCTTCGTTGGATGTACGATGTGACAGTTCATACGTTTTTATTTTCTGCATGGTTCACCTCTCTCTCTCAAAATGATTATCACGTGTGAATTGGAGGGTCCGAAATAAGTATAGGTGTGAAGTTCAATATATAAAAATAACTGGTTTTTAGGACAGTTTGTGCAACAACAAAAAACTGAAGTGTTTGACCATTACCATACAGGTTTGACCTTACCCTATGATAAAAAGCTACATACTTAGGAATCTTTTTGACTAATGGTAGGTAATCTGAGTCTTATCGAAATAATTTGCAATTTATTTTCATAGGTCTATTAAAATCCACATGGATGAAAGTAATTCTACTGCATTTGTTTGAAACAAATTGTTTGCCATTGCATGTGAATCTGTTTCATTTATCAGAAGTTCATAGACAACGTTGACAAGTGCATGAAAGAGAACACTGTTGAAACCTTTTTAGAGCAAATGACAGTAAATGTTTGAAGAGCATTTTCATGTATTCTGGATGTTAACTGCTGCTTCAACGTGTCATAGACGTAAGACAATTTTCTATTTTGCTTTAGTTGAGTTACAGCAATAACATTGTATTCAATGAGATGTATGCAGTTTTGCAAATCGACAGAAAATGTTACTTTGTGAAATGCAAAAAACTGTAGACAAAAGGAATATAAAAAAGATAACGATTAAATGCAACAATATGAACCCTTTGTTTCATGAATTCATATTGCCTAGCATTCACTCGTAACTCTTGTTTAATCATAATGTACCTGATAGCGGTGTGACTATCAGTTTTTTTTTGTTACCAATTATAACGAATATAATAATAATAATAATAATGATAATAATAATAATAATAATAATAATAATAATAATAATAATAATAATAATAATAATAATAATAATAATAATAATAATAATAATAATAATAATAATAATAATAATAATAATAATAATAATAATAATAATAATAATAATAATAATAATAATAATAATAATAATAATCGATGTCTATTTCTATGAGAACTTAAGATACAATGTAGATGGAATCATGCTAGCAGTCAGTGCATGTGTTCATGTTTATCACGAGTTATGATCAGCCAAATGCAGAGACTAAGGCCGAATGATATAGTGAATATTCCGGGCGAAAGACGATACCAGACAGATGATCCAGCAACTGCGAAACTCCATGAACCACATCGCAGAAAATGTGAAGGTCGCCTGAGTCTTCAAAACAGGTGATGCCTCCTGTTCTGAATGAGGATCGAAACTAAAATTAAATCGCGTGAAAACATGATATGAGGTGTATTATAAGAAGTGTAACGGGTTTGTTTAATAGCCTATTATAGGATTAAGTTGAAAACTGTGCTTATTGATTGCCTGATGTTAGCTTATCCAATGCGAGAGAAATGTACCTTTATTTGCAAATACTTCCAATATTTTGAGTATATTTTACACTTATAAACTTTTGGCTGTATAAATGGGTCAGAATTTGAACATGAACTGCGTCATCTGAACCATAACTATATAAATTGATTGATTGATTGATTGATTGATAACATCTTCTTTCAAAACCTCTTCTCTATTCCTCTAGTCTTACCACAAAGCCTATGTGAAAAGACCCAACCTTTTTTAAAGCAGACGACACGCTCCAGGGAAATGTTACAACGGTTCACGATTTAAGAACCAAGTATGTGAATCAAAGGATATATCTGCAAAAATGCAAACAAGGTGATAAAAAGCTTCGAGCAGAAGTTATCGTGGAATGTAAAGGAATACAGCGAGAGTTTCCACAGCCGTTTCAGAAGAAAGCAGAAAAAGAAAGAAGGAATTGGACCATTCCAGAATATTAAACATGCTTTCGTGAATCATGTGGGAGCTGTTTCAGAAACCAACAAATGTTTCAGGTCAAATTTTAGGGTCTACTATTGTAACTCATTGCCATCTATCTGGGTGCAGTATTGGCTAAAGAAATACCATTCAAATCATCAGTGAGTCTGCATCGAGCACAATGAATGACCAAAGCCATCTATTGTGCCAAGATCTGAATGTCCAGACGGCAATTCAAGCTGACAAAATGAATCCGGAAGAGAAAGGGATTGCAGATGTATGCCTTTTTATAGTTCAGCTTTATATCAAAATTATGGTTCAGAGCCTCATCTGCAATACAAGCTCCTCGATTTGACCTTCAACTTACACGGATAAAGGATATTGGCATTATTTTATGAAGACATGAATACTTTTATCTGCGAAATTTCTCTGAAAAAGTTCCTTTGTTATCGGTGGTAAAGTCTGTCAGAGGAACTCACAGCACTGGCATTCTTAGATGTTGAGGTACCCATACCAGATGACACGAAACGGAGAGTGGTCTTCTCTCTGTGGAAGCACGGCGCAGAATCCACTCAAGAGGTTTACACTCGATCCAGTCACTACTAAGACTCAATAACTGGAAAACTTCGTGACATGCAGAACTTTTAGATTTTTTACATCACTGGACTACCATCCAACTTCTTGCACAAAGATGTTGACACGTGGACAGCAGAGGACAGGTTCATTCGAGAGACTGTTCTCTGTATGATCGATGTTACAAATGATTAATTATTGCTGAGCGGCTCTAATGGATGAATATGACAAACTATAAACCAACAATGAAGAACTGAAACAATTCCTCCTGTTGATTAGCAAAAATGTAAGTAAGTAGCCTTTATTTGCAAATAACAAGTGCTCCTGCATTACATTGTATACAACGATTACATATAATAATTTTTAAAAGAAGCTATAACATTAGCAGATCAGAAAGTCACAAATGCATAAACTAAATATAACAAAAGATGCATCGATTAACAAAACTACTTTTAAACAAGTTAGATTTAACAAAAGGCAGCATGTAAGGGTGTCCTCCCTTGCGATGTTGGTACTTGACCTCACGAAGAGGTGGCAAGAGCTGATGAATGCAGTGGCCAAAGAACTGTGATTTCTAGAAGAGCATCCTTTCTGCTCGCGCAATCAGCTCTTCTGCCGATTATAGACCTTCTCACGTATTTACGAGCCTCTTAAGGGCTGCAATATCATGTGACGTGAGAAATCCAGCACAGGCAAGTAGTGCATAAATGATTCTAGAAATAACTATCGTTTGAAAAATAACGTCCAGCTTCATATCTCAACACCAGCAGCGTTACCGTGACTGAAAGAAAAGTTTGCTTTCTAGTACTCATAATCGCATGATAAAACAATATGTAAAAACCTGTTCGACTCAGCAGTATCACACAGGGCCAAACAGTGCAGTTCATACAAACTTGAAACGAACGGCTAACAGCAACCTTGCTTAACAAACATCTCGATTGGTCACAAAGAAACCGACAGTATCTACTTAACTTTCAAGGTAAGTTACCATGATTGCGCACTTGATGTCGAAGGTAGTAATTAGAGTTACCTTAGGTAACTCTAATTACTACCCAACTGGAGACTTGATTGAGCCTAAACCAAAAAATACCCAAAACCTAATGTCATGCTCGCTGCTTCTCGGTCTAATCTTGTTTATATAATAATAATAATAATAATAATAATAATAATAATAATAATAATAATAATAATAATAATAATAATAATAATAATAATAATAATAATAATAATAATAATAATAATAATAATAATAATAATAATAATAATAATAATAATAATAATAATAATAATAATAATAATAAAAATACCCCCCAAAAAAAAAAAAATAATAATAATAATAATAATAATAATAATACCCAATATTACAAATATTATTACTTATTATTAATATTACAAATATTATTTCTTCTAGAAATACTGATTACATAAGTCTGTACATAAGTTTGTGTTGGCTTTATGAAGAAATAAATTTGGCATATAATAATAATAATAGTAATAATAATAACAATAATAATAATCTTCGTTTAACACTTTCATTCTGACAAATTACGCAGTATGATTACAAATCAGTATGAACGGATGATCACAGGTTATTACATTAGTCGAATTTAATTGTATACGGCAGCCATGCAAGGCGCCCACACGTCTTACATCTCATTTTACAAATGCGCCATCTCGCAAATGATAGGCTGAGTGGACCTTTGGGAGGGTGCCGGAAGCGATCCCGCTACCTACTGCTCTTCACGCCAGTTATGTTACCACTACACCATGGACTCCCCCCCATATAGCGCTTAGACAAACAGTACACCTCTTCAGAATCTAGTCAAGTGGATTGGATTCAACCACAGGGCCTACTTTCCTTCATTAGAGGGATCGAACTATAACAGTATATATATATAGCCCATGGCTGCATGCATACGTAATTGTTATTCACAGTTAATCACACGCGATCCCTACGTAAACCAAAAATAATGTTAAATGTTACTTGGAGCAGAAAGTTCTCCAATAAGAAAAAAATGTATGTATGTGCATGCCTAGGTATGTATGTATGTATGTATGTATTCGTGTATATCCGTATCTTTGTATACTGGCATCTGCTGGTTTATATTTAGCGTCTCATAGAATCAAGAAATGCGCTAAATAAGTTGGCGTCTGTAAACAGCGTTGCAGCTGATTCTATCACTTGATGTTGGTGAACGGAGCCTGGTGAACTCCAACGTACATCAACTGCTGTTGGTTTGATGTCGATGGATACTGTTGCTGGACATAATACGGTGGAGGCTGAGGCTGAAAGGAGGGAGGCTGTGACTGAGGGAAGGGAGGCTGATACTGAAAGGCAGGAGAAGACTGTATGTACACTGGTTCCTGTTGTTGTGGTGCGTACGTCACCGGGATGGTGGCAGGCAGCTTATAAAAACACACACTAGGCATAAAGATGATAGTATATAATACAATGCATTGTAATGCAAAATATGATACGGTGTAATGTGGTGTAATGCTATGGTATAAAATAATGTGATGAATCTGTCGCCGTATTGTATTATGCTGAAATGTAATTTAAAAATCTATATATAATATCGATTAAACCCAATAGGGCGTTAGTTTTACAATTATTCATATATAAGTGGTTAAAGTCCGAGAAAACGTTTAGCTAATTGCATAATGGTAATAGCAGGAGGCGATGAGGCAGAAAGAAAAAGCATTCACCGCTGGTTCAAATTCAACTTAGGCCTTTGGCTTACCTGCAATGCAGAACGCAGATCAGAGCTGAGAAGGCGTATAATTTATTCCAATGAAACCAGTGCATTAGATTTACATAACAGGTGGAAAACTATAACTGAAAATATCTGTAAAGCAATGTTTTTGATCACAACCTGTGCTTTAGATCCTTTGTCAATTGCGCGAGCGCTGACTACCATCAGCCAAAATCCAGATATAATTTGTAAACATCCAACTGCTATCATCATAGAATTGGCCGCAGTGGCCCCTCCTGTCTAATGACACGACATAAAAAACAAAACACTTATAACGCCAATTATGAAATTCTCCAATAATATTAGTAAATAATATACATGTTGCTGAAGAATAAATGTCGATAAAAGCAAGTCTTTATACTTGTATATATACTTATATAGAATTGTGGCCGTGTGTTTTCAACAGCTCCACGGCACTAGGACGTGGTGTCGGAAGTTACAGGAAATAGCATGCCTATAGGAAAGATTTTAACCATTTCCTGTTCCTATTGAAGGATCCCTACAAGCATGGCACAGGATTCTGTTGTCATCACGCTTTCGCATTGCATTTCGGTCAATATAGGAAAATAGGTCATAATTATAACAGTCTCATATAATCTAGTTTTGGTATCTTTGCTATTTTCGTGCTTCTTCATTATCCTTTTCATTTTCCCATTTGCTTGTGAGAAGCGTAATAATATTATTATTCTTTGTGTGTCTTTATCGCTGTTGCCATCTGGGCTTATTTGACTCGAAAAGACAGAAGACTTGAAACTCTTCGGAGGCTTGATCAATGTCTTCTTCAGATTCTTCCTGATAGTTATTGGTTCACTTTGGTTCTTTTGTAGCCTTTCGATTCAAAACAGTACCCCGGATCTTTAACAGGTGTTTCTGCGACGTGATTTTTTTGTACCTCTGCTCCGAAAATAGTGAGGTCAGTGTGGTTCTGATAGATCAAAGATTATGCACCAGCCTTGGTTTGATTCCTGACTCGGTGCTTCTTAGGCTAAGTTTCCAAAATATTGCTTTCAGTATTAGGCTAAGCAGGTATGATGATAATCTGCATCCTTCCCGTACTCTCGTTTCTTAATCGTAATAGTTAGCAAGACTATTTCTAAACGCCACTTGTAAGTTAAGCGCAGGGCACTGGCATATTCACGAGGGTTGCGTCGAGATAGAGGAGTTTTCCAAAGAAGTGCACAGCAGAAAATAGGTCGTAATCAATGTTATGGAAACAGGCAAAGTACGTTGGACACTTGTTTCGTCAAGAAGTAATCTCTAATCTTTCTGTCCATTTTAATTGTAGTATACGATTTTCGATATGTAACTTAATTTTACATGTCTTACGAGTTTCTCTTGTATTCTTGCAGTCGGCACCAGGCCTGTCTCCACTTCCTGGCATGGCGCACTCTATAGAATGCTTGTTTGAAATCCATCAAGTTCATGAAATGCATTTCTCTTATTTTGTTAAATTCAAAGTACTTTATCATCGTTTGGACCTTAACCACAAGTGCTGCATTTGGTCACTTGTGTGAAGTTGGGCAATTTGGAACTCTGTTATGTTAGCACATACAATCTGCATTAGCACAAAACAAAATTTATTTCATTGATAAATTTTCATATGAAATAAGTACTTATAATCTGCATTAAATATAGTGGGAATTGAAATTAAGCAAAACGTATTCCTTTCACAGATTATCATATAGATTAACATAGTTATACCAGAATTATAGAACTAGACTAACTTTATCTAAAGCTACTAAACGTTTTAGACCTAGCTTATGAGTTGAGTGATTTATATACCCAGTAACTGCAGTTATGACCGTAACAGTCATAGTCTCCTGAAACTCCTAACCCGGCAACTGCGACCAGAGCGATAGCGAAAACAATGTCGAGAACGGAGCAGACCAGTGTGGCTGTTATCTGCGTGCAGAACACACCCACATTCACGAATCTATATTCATGTACTGCACGGTTGTACAGCTATTGTGGACAACCATTATGCTTCAGTGTTAATTATAAGAAATTGGATTTTATTGCTATGCGAAAGACGTATTTATACTGATTGCTTGAATTAACAATGTCAAGGATTATTATTGGCAAAGATCTGTCAATATAAAGTTCAGAAGCGATTAAATATATTTTTTACTGGTGGCTTTTAAACCGACACCCGACATACAGACCCTTATGTCTTTTAAAACAGATTTTTCATGGATTCCCTTAGAGCTCACACAAAGCGGGCGATTTTTGATCATTCTGTGTATGAAGTGCCTTTTCAAACCCTTACCTTCCTTTTACGCCATATTGAAGACTTTTTCTCTATGATAAGGCCTGACTCGGGAGCTCCTCTGAGTAGAGTCCTTGAAGAGGCGGCATATAAATTAATTGCTTGATTGAATATAAAGTTCAGAAGCGAATAAATCATTTACTGGTGGCGTTCACACCGACGCCCAACGTACACAATCAATCAATCCATCCATCAATCAATCAATTAATCGATCAATCGATCAATCGATCAATCGATCAATCGATCAATCGATCAATCGATCAATCGATCAATCGATCAATCGATCAATCGATCAATCGATCAATCAATCAATCAATCAATCAATCAATCAATCAATCAATCAATCAATCAATCAATCAATCAATCAATCAATCAATCAATCAATCAATCAATCAATCAATCAATCAATCAATAGATCAATAGATCAATCAATCAATACTCGTTTATTTGCAATAACAGAATGACACAGACGCATTGCTGCTTACAAGTAAAGAGTAGCACCTATGTCTTTTTAAACAGACTGTTGCTAGATTCCCTAGGCTTAGAGCTCACAAAACGCGGCCGATTTTTGCTCACTATGGCTCTTTCGGCGTCACTCTTTGTGTGATGTACTTTTACAAACTTTTACCGTTTGTTTAAAAAAGGCGGAGCTTAGTTTCCTTAAAAGGAGGAGGAGGAGGAGGAGGAGAAAGAAGAAGAAGAAGAAGAAGATGATGATGATGATGATGATAAAGAAGCCGAATATATATGCATAGGCCTACCAGCTTGTCTGTTGGGTCTTTACCTGCTGTTTTCGCTAAAGATCCGGCGATTAAAAACTGTGAACAAAGAAAAATCTTAAGTTAAGGTTGTCAGATTTAAATAGCTACTTTGCTCTTTACATGCTAATCAAGACTTAGCGTTAGAATAGCGCTTTATAAATTTGTAGTTTACCATTACGATACAGTTTTTTGAACGCAGTGGAGAGCATACGATTGCGATTCACTTTCATGAATCTCTGTCGGCCAATCCAAATTCACCTCTTTAGGGCCTACTCAAGAACACCAAAGCTGCGAACTTGTAAGTTTTATTTAATTTCACTGAGACAAAATTGCGTGCATTTCATACATGAGCATACATTTATCCTTCTTCTTTATACATCAATTTATAAACATGTAAATGTTGCTGCAAATCCTCGAAATTTCTCATCGGCACCCAAAGCCGCACCGGCGCTCTACCAAATCAAATAAAATGTCATGGACAATTTAGTGTATGGATTGTAACAGAAGAAATTGAAAAAGAATTAGACTATAATATTATTTGTTTTGCTTTTTAATGCGAGATAAGTTAAACGCTCAGACAAAATGATCACAAATAAAAATGATCAGACAACATTGATATTGAAAACTCTGGCAAAGTCTCTCAAATAAACAATCGGTTCTGCATTGCTATAGTCATTCACAATAGTGTGACGAGCTTCGCTGATCCTCATATAAAATTGTGTCTTCTCCTTCTTCTTCTTCTTTCCTAGCTGAACCCCAAGTTCAAGCTGACGACGCAGGAGTTCCATGCTGTGTTGTTCCCGCTGTAGCTTGCGTGCAAGCTTGGTTGTGGTTGGACAGGCAAAACCAACGACGGGTTCATCGGTCAGACTTTCATAGGTGCTGATAACATTATCAGGTGGGAAGAACAGTCTAGAGCGAGAAGACGCTTCGCATTAAGAGACAAAGTATGTTCATCTATGTATCGTGTAGATAAACCTTCAGTTTGCAACTTTCTCCACATGCATTGTCCAAAATGAAACATGCAGCCCTCTATAACCGTAATTAATAGTCAATAATGAATAAATTGAAGTCGAAGGAAATGTAGTTTGGAATGCTTGAATTGCTGCCAGTTCAAAGTAGGGGCCTATTCATAAAAATAGAATAGAATATTTTCTTATTCTTTGATTTCTATTGGTCCTTTTTAATCCTTTGTGGTCCAAGTTCACTTGTCCATGCCATTTTGTCAGTGCCTTTTTTATGTGTGATCATTTTGTCTGAGCATTTCACTTATTTTGCATTAAAATGCAAGATATAAAAATATAACTCTTTTTCAATTTCTTCTGTTATAATTCATACACAAATTTGTCCGTGTCAATTTGTCCGTGCCATTTTGTCAAATGGACACTCTGTCCGTGTTATTTAGTCCATGCCATTTTGCCCGTGCCATTTTGTCAAATGGACACTCTGTCCGTGCTATTTAGTCCAGACACTCAACTTCGACCGGGTGCAACCCTCCCAACAACTGGTCCTTAACCAACCTTACAGGATCCTCGGTCAAGTTTACTACCCGGACCTGGGTCGTTCTGGCGTCATCGCCTACTACGACCCGTGCGAGATGGACCCCTGGACTGATTTCCTTGGCATCTGTCATCCAGGCCGGCGCTACCGACGACAAATCCCCGTACAAGGTCTTTACAGGGATGTCGAATTGACTCTTAGGCAAGACTACAACCTCCTCAGCTACAATTACCCGACGGCACCACCCGGCTCCATTACCTCTTACCAGGGAAATACGTTTCCGACCAATGAACAAGGCCCCGGTCCCAAAACCTAGGCGGCATCGGTGTTCCCTCAACCAATCCATACCCAGCATGGGGTCAGCTATCTGATCGGACACCAAAAATGCACTAGAGATCTCAAACCCACTCCGAATCTTAATGGGGACCCTTATCTCACCCAAAACCCGTATATCGGACCCGTTCGCAGCCATCAAGTACCGGTTACAGGGACGAATCTCTAACCCCTGGACAGTAGAGGAAGGTATGAGGCTCACCTCCGATCCGGTGTCGACCAGGCAGAGTTGAGAGCGTCCATTGATCGTTCCCCTGACGTAGACAGCGTTGAAGGTTGCACGGTTGGGTACTCTTGGATGGGTCGTGTGATTGGCGGCCACCGGCTCCGTCGGCGTCGAATCTTGGGTTTCTGTCTCGGTTGCATCCGGGCGATGACGGGCCCGGCGTGACTGGCGGCAGTTGCGGGCGAAGTGGCCTGGTTGGCCACAGTTGAAGCAATTCATCTCCCGCCTCGGTCTTTCTTGGTCGTCGGCGTTGGCGTTTCCCGGGCGAGTCTCTCGGCCCGGTCCTCGGTTACGGTCTCCAGAGCGAACGTCTCGGTCCGGCCCAGCATTAGCCGGAGGCGTACGACCCCGCAGCTCCCGGAACTGTCGGTCAAACTTGCCTTCGAGCTCCCGTTGCCATCGGCGTTGCTCTTCCTTCTGGTCGGTCAGGAACCGGTCCAACTGCGCCTGGATCTGGTCGCCGACATCGGTCTCCCGAGTGCCACGCACCCGGTTTGGCGGTCTTCCGCGGTCGTCAGGTTCCGACGGTCTCCTTCGGTCGTCCTGGCCCGTTGTGCTTCGGTAAGCCTCCAGACGAAGCGCCGTCCGGTAAGCTTCGTCCAGTGACTTGGGTTCTCTCTCGCGAATCTTGAGCGAGAGCTCCCGATCCCTCATCGCCTCCAGGAACGCGTCTTTAGCGATGATCTCCGTGGTTTCGTTGGAAGGCACTGGATAGGCGAGAACCACCAACCGACGAATTTCATGAAGGAGGTCGGAAAGGCTTTCCCCGGCACGCTGGCGGCGGTAATAGAGTTGCGCCCGGAAGGTCTCGGCTTGGCCTTCCGTCCCGTAGCGTTGACGTAGCCGCTCCACCAACTGTTCGTAGGTCGCATCAGGCTGGGCCCCGAAGTCCCAGAGCAACTGAGTGGCTGCTTTCTCCAGTGAGCAGCGAAGGAAATCGATTTTGTCCGAAGCGGTCCACCGGTTGTGCCTCGCACACACCTCGAACTGACACAGGAATGATTCCAGTGAACCTGTCCCATCGAAACGCCCGGGTTTCATCTGCATCGGCCGGTTTTTCAGCAGGCCGCCGACGCCCTCAAGCAGCCCCGGAAGAATCCTCGACTCGTCCTTCACTTCCCGGCTAACAGGTTCCGTGGATTTCCTCGGCTCCATCGGCTTCCATTCCTCGAAGCCAAAGTCGTCTGGCAGGCTGTTCCGGTCCGGCTTGATCTCCATCGGTCGCCTTCTCTCGGCGGGCGTAGAGGTTTTAGGCTGCAGGATGTCAAAGTCGACCAGCGGGTAGACGCGCGTGTCGTCCTCGTCTCCCATCGGAAATCAGTGTTCTTCAATCGTCTAGCACCCCACTTCTGGTACCACTGTGGCGAAAACGACCGAAGACGATCGCCGTCGTCGTCAGGGGGGCTCCGGAATCTTCAGTCACCAGGATAGCTCTTCGGAGTCTTCCCTGTTCTTCGTCCGTTCGCTGGACTCGGCCTTTCCCGTCGGGCAAAGGACTTAACGGTGCCACCGACGATGCCTAACACTAGGTTAACTAGGAAGACGGCAACGACACGGATCAACACAGCAGATTGTTTTATTAATGTCGAACAGCTTAAACACTACAACTCTGGCTTAACTCTCATTAACTGAACTTTAACTGACTTCGGAACCAACTCACACACTCGCTCACCACTTACACGCAACAGGCGTCTCTATATATAGGCACAGAGGACGACAAATTGTCCGTTACTAAGGCAAGAGGCTGGTTGCTAAGGCAAGCCAAAAGGCCCGTTACTAAGGCAAGAGGCTGGTTGCTAAGGCAAGCCAAAAAGGCCCGTTACTAAGGCAAGAGGCTGGTTGCTAAGGCAAGCCAAAAAGGCCCGTTACTAAGGCAAGAGGCTGGTTGCTAAGGCAAGCCAAAAGGCCCGTTACTAAGGCAAGAGGCTGGTTGCTAAGGCAAGCCAAAAAGGCCCGTTACTAAGGCAAGAGGCTGGTTGCTAAGGCAAGCCAAAAAGGCCCGTTACTAAGGCAAGAGGCTGGTTGCTAAGGCAAGCCAAAAAGGCCCGTTACTAAGGCTGGGTGCTAAGGCAAATGTCCATGCGCCTTTCAAATAATGCATCTGATATACCTGTTGGTCTTTAATTTTACTGTTTACATTCTTTTGTTTTTTGTTTATGATCTATGCTTTTACTTTATGCCATTTTCTTCCTTTTCTACTCCTGATTAGCCTCAGCTGGCAGGAGCATCTGCTCACCAACTAACTTACATGGCCCGTCGTCAGTAGAGCCGGATTTAGACTTTCGGGGTCCTAATCCTTAGCCCCTATGCAAAGCCAATTACCAAAGTATAGGTATCTGAACACAAAGTTCTTAACGTACATGATCAACTATGTTTTTTCTAATGAAATATAGGCTAAATAATGATACGTGCATTACACGCGTAGCGTTAGCTAATCAATTTAGCATTTTATAATAATCATTTTAAAATTATTTAATTAATTAAATTAATTTAATTTAATTTTATGTAACTGGATGTTACTAGTTATTACCAATACGGTAATACCAGGCCAAACTGGAAACTGCACTAACAGACCATAAAGTTGAAACTTAACTTATTACTTAAGTGGAACTGAATAGACTAATTTACAAGCTAATAGAGTATTTACTTTGTGGAATGAGAACACTTACAATTGTCGAAAACTTAAAAAAACATTTCTTCGTTGATTTCTGCTTTGCAAATTTTGAGCAATATCGTCCGACAAATCCAAGTCATTACTAGAATTGGTTTCGACTGCATCAGTGCACTCATTACACTGCTTGGTGCTCGCAATGGCAGAGCTTTAAAAACCACTTAGTTTATGGAGATAAATATCTTTTTCTTTTAAAAGTTGTTTTTTATTTCTTTTTTCATACCCACTTCGATATGACCGCTTCATTATAAATGTAATTGAGGAGTCACTTTTCAGAATTTTAATTAAATAATGTTAGTGTTATTATGTTCCATTATTGACCACTAAATTAGGTAATTTCCGAATTTTCACCTCCAACAATTTGATTTAATTTCTCCACATTTTGGAGGCTCTCAAAAACGCTGTGAAACGTGTGGGGCTCTAAGCCATGGCTTAGTTGGCTTATGCTTTAATCCGACAGTGGTCATCAGTTAGGTCGGACTCGAGCAGGACTCCAAAGTCACGGACCGGATCAGACGGCGGCAACCGCACCCCGCAGACCTCCAGGTCAATGTGAATATATTATGAGTATGTAGGCCTACATATATTTTTATGTAAGGTTTGCGCATATAATAGGAGCATGTATGTACGTATATAATTATTAATCCAATTGTAAATTGAAAATAATCGCTTTCTACGCAAGCCTAAGCGATGGTAAATATAATTAAAAGCAAACATTTCGTCAATAAGCAAAAAGTATTCTATTTATGTATGTGTATGCTAAATAGTATGTACATGTATGTATTCATGTCTGTCCGCATCTAGGTTTATATTCATCTTCTTGTTTTATACTTAGCATCCAATATATTCGAAAACTGCTTTAAGTAAAGTGGCGTATGTAAACAGCATGGCGTCTGATTCTAAAACTTGATGTTGGTCAACGGAGCCTGGGGAACTTCAGCGTTCATCGTCTGCTGTGGGTTTGTTGTCGATGGAAAATGTAGTGGCTCATAATACGATTCAGGCTCAGGCTGAAGGGCGGGAGGCGCCTGTGTGAGCACCGCTTGCGGTTGATTATAAGACGGTGGAGGCTGAGGCTGAAGGGTGGGTGGCTCCTGCATGAACACAGCTTGCGGTTGATGTGGTGCGTACGTGACCGGAATATTGGTACGCTGCTCATAGAAAACACACACAAGAGATACAGATAATAATAATACAATGCATTTAATGCAAAATACTATGTGGTATAAAATTATGTGATGAATCTGTGGCTATTATGCTGAAATGTAAGTTAAACATCTATTTCTAATAATAATTGATTAAGCCCAATAAAAAGCTAGTTTTGCAATTAACCATGTGCAAATGGTTAAAATTCGGAAAGACGTTTAGTTACTTGCATCGTGGTAATAACAGAAGGTGATCAAACCGAAAGGCAAAGCTTTCACTTCATGTCCAAAAATTAACTTATGGGTGTATACCTAGTATTAAGAATGCAGATGAGAGTTAAGAAGGTGTATCCTTTATTGTAATATCACCAGTGAATTGGATCTATATAATTATATGGCATACTATCACTGAATATAGATCTGTAAAGCATTGTTGAGCCTACCTGTGGTTTAGATCCTTTGTCAATTGCACGAGCGCTGACCACCATCATCCAAAATCCAAATATTATTTCCAGAGATCCAACTCCTATCATCGCGGAATTGGTCGCAACGGCCAATTCAAACTAATGAGAAGTAAAACAACAAAACACCTCTAATAGTGGCGTGCCTCTGCATTTTTCTCCAGGCATTTTGAATTGATGTAAAAGTTTCGTTTTCAGTGCCAATTTGAAGGTCCGTAGATCAACACTGTTCCGAGGGGAAAGCATTCAGGTAAAAAATAAACCGTGGGGATTCGAAACCTCCTCCGGTCTGTGCAAAATAATATGACCATTACCTTCAAATTGATACTGAGAAAGAAACTGTTGCATCAATTTGAAACAAATGGACCAAAATACACATATTTCGCATAGGCAGGCAGAGAGTTTCGAGCCCTCACGCTTCATTCTTTATCTGAATGCTTTCCACTCAGAACAATATTGATATATAGACAATTACCTTAAAATTAATACTAAAAAAGAAAATTTTGCAACAATTTGAAATGACTGGAGCAATATATACATATTTCGCAGAGGCAGTAAGAGGGTTTCGAACCCTCACGCTCCATTTTTTTATCTGAATGCTTTCCACTCGGAACAATATTGATCTATAGACCATTACCTTGAAATTAATATTAAAAAGGAAACTTTTGCATCAATTTGAAACGAAGGGAGCAAAACACACATATTTGGCACAGACCAAATCGAGGGGTTTCGAACACCACGCTTAAATTTTCTGTTATCGGAATGCTTTCCCTTCGGATCAATGTTGATCCATGGACCATTGCCTTCAAATTGGAACTGAAAAGGAAACTTTAACATCAGTTTGAAATGACTGAGTATGCGGACCCCACTATAACACTATAACGTCAACGATAAGAATTCTAAATAGTGATGTTAATAATATACATGGTGCTAAAGAATTTATGCAAAGAGAATCAATTCTTCGTAGCTGTATACACAATTGTAACAGTGGGTTTCGAACGGTTTCATAGCAAAAGGCCGCAGATTCGAAAAATAGGAAATTAAATAGAATTGCATGCCTACAGGAACATCTTCTAGCCATTTCCTACTCCTATTAAGGGTCACTGCAAGAATGGCGCAGGATTCTGTAATCATTTTGCTTTCGCATTGTCCTGCATATTTGTCAATATAGGAAAATAGGTAGGCCTAATAACATTATTGTGGTCTCATATTCTTGCTTTGGTGTATTTGCTATTTCCGTGCATGTGCATAATAATTTTTATATTCCTTATGTTTGTGAGGTGCGTAAAATTATCCCGTGCATGCCTTTATTGTTGTAGCCATATGCGACTGTTTGACTCCAAATGTGGAAGACGACTTGATCAATGTTTTCTTCAAAGTCACTCTGTTAGTTATTGGTTCATTTTGATACTAAATGGCGTGGCGTCCATTCAAACGGGCAAGCGGTGGTGAAGGGTTGGGACTCATCCGATAAATTCATTGAAAAATCAGCAGGGTCCAGGCTATAATTATTCGGTCGCTATTGAAAAAAGCGAAGGTTTACATTTTATATTTTCAAATCCAGCGGGAACGATATATAGGATAGAGCAAATTAAAATACACGGGCGTACCTGGTGATTACCCGCCTAAGTAGCCAAAGTTAACTACGCGAATCAAACGGGAACGATATAAAAAAGGTAGAGATAACCCGTGCGAAGCCGGGTAGCGACGTCTATAGTATTAGTCATCATATAAATTAACGTAATTATAGGGGCCGTCCATAAAGTACGTCACGCTCCAGGGGGAGGGGTTTAAGAAAGTGTGACAGTTTGTGACAGAGGGAGGGGGTCAGGCCATGTGTGACGTCACACATTTATTTTATTTTTATTTTATTTATAATTTATTTTATATTTTTTTAGTAGAATTTCATAGCTTTAAAAATAATTTTCAAAAATTTTCTGAAACATTTTAATTAGTTTTATGTCAAAATAGCATGAAATGCATATCTCCTTAATGTGTTTTTCACGATTCCTCTCGCTAGGAGCGCTAGTAATAATGCTGTTGCGAAGCCTTCTTTATGTATTAGCCTTGCTTTCGGAAGTATTATTATTTCTATGTTCGAAAGTGTGACGTACTTTAGGGGGGGTCCGAGTTTTGTGACAGTTTGTGACAGGGGGGGGGGTAAAAATGGTCAAAAATAGCGTGACGTACTTTATGGACGGCCCCATACCAGAATTATAGTCCGATCTAAAGCTACTAAAACTTTTTAATTTGGCTTATGAATTGAGTGACCTTTTACTACCCAGTCATTACAGTTGCGCTGATTGTAGTAGTCATAGCAATCAAAATCTTCTGCAACTCCGATGGCGGCTGTTATAACATGAGCGATACCGAAACAAATGTCGACGACCGAGAAGGCCAGTGTGGCTGTTATCTGTATGCAAAGCACACCCAAATAAACATTCCTATTATTAAATATGGCGCGGTTGTAAGCCTACAACTGTTGTGGACACTGGACAACCATTATGCTTCAGTATTAAGTTCAAGAAATTGGACTTTATGACTGTGCGAAAGACGTATAACTATAAACTGATAGCTTGAAATAATTATGTTAAGGATTATTATTGGCCTATGTCAATATAAAGTTCGGAAGCGATCAGTTGCTTATCGCGCTCCCACCGATGCCCGACATATACACCCTTATAATCGTTTTAAACAGATTCTTTTAAGGTTCCCTAACAGCTCACAAATAGTGGGCGACTTTGCCGATTGTGACTCAGTCGGCTTCAGTCGGTGTAGGATGAAATTTTTCCAACTTTAACGTTTGCTTTCAGAATGGCCAATAATTTTCTTCAGACCAACACTTAACAATTGAATTTTTCTCTCCCATGTTTGCAGTATGATTAATTTTTAAAATGCCACTAAACAATGCTGAAATTCGGCGACCAATTAAAAGAAATTGCAAAATTGGCGATAAACTTAAATCTAAAAGCAATAATTATGTGTACTCAGGTGTAACGTAATAGATATGTAGTTTCTTCCTCGCGTATTAGGCCTAGCCTATGTTTTACTTCTAATAGATTATTGCACAACAATGTTCATCATTTTCAACTTAGTTTCCTTAAAATTCCGGAAGAGTGTATAAGATTCGATTCACAATAATGATGACGACAACTGCAACAATGACGATATTATTATTAGAGTAATGGTTATGACTATAGTAGTAGTAGTAGCAGCAGCAGCAGCAGCAGCAGTAGTAGTAGTAATAGAAGTAGTAGTAGCAGCAGCAGCAGCAGTAGTAGTAGTAGTAATAATGGCAGCAGCAGCAGCAGTAGTAGTAGTAGTAGCAGCAGCAGGAGCAGCAGTGGTGGTGGACACTGGTGGTGGTGGTGGTGGTGGTGGTGGTGTTGGTGGTGGTGGTAGTGGTGGTGGTGGTGGTGGTAGTGGTAGTAGTATGAGTGATAGTAGTAGTAGTATAGAAAGTAGTAGTAGCAGCAGCAGCAGCATTACTAACAGTGGCGATGATGGTTGTGATAGCAGTGTAGAAATGGTGGAAGTGGCAACTCAGCAGTAGAAGAAAAAGCAGCAATAACAATAATAAAATACTATTAATAATAAAATATCAATTATAATGATAGCAATCAATAAAAATAATAACAGTAATATTAATAAAAATAATAATTATAATCAAATCAGGAAGAACAAGACGAAGAAGAAGAAGAAGAAGAAGAAGAAGAAGAAGAAGAAGATGATGATGATGATGAAGTCGAATATAATTGCATATGCCTACCAGACTGTTCGTTGGGTCTGTGCCTGCTGCAATAGCTAGAGATCCGGCGATTAAATACTGTAAGAAGGAAAAAAGCTTAAGTTAGGCTAGTCAGAATTATACAGTTACTTTGCTCTTTACATGCTAATCAAGGGTGTTATAGTCTTACACTGTTATGCCTATTCGACGATGTTGAATCGACGCTTAAGTATTGAGCTCGATGGTGTTTTTTAATAGAAAGCCAGATATTGGGTCGTCCATTAATTATGTCAACAAATTTTAGGCCCTTTTTGACCCCCTCCCCCCCTTGTCAACAACTGTCAAACATTGACGGACCCCCCAAAAATTATGTCAACAATCCCAGAACCCCCCCTACCAGCAGCGTAGCCAGACTGAAATTTTTTCTCAATGACCTTTTTTTAGAGATTTGAACTCCGATGACCTTTTTTAAACATTTTTTAGATGACCTTTTTTTTAGTCTTTCGCTACCTTTTTGGGATTCATTGGGGAAAAAATTTGTTGACGTCAACTTGAGCCGAACCCCCTGTCAACAACTGTCAAACTTTTCCAAACCCCCTCCCCCTATTTTGTTGACATAATTAATGGACGACCCCTATCTTGAAGATTTTTCTGCGGTAGGCTTGGCGGTATGAAATGGCCTCCCTCGTGAGATGCGCCTGCATGGTCCCTACAAGTAGTTCACTTTCTTACACATTTTATAAGCGCTTCAAAACTGTTCTTTTTCCTATGAAAACAAAATGGCATTGTTTCGCTAAGGCTAAGTAACGTGTTTAGAAATTTGTAATTCACGATTACGATAACGACTCAGCTTTTTTGGCGCAGTGGAAATCATAGGTGTGTGACTCGTGAATATATAGAATTCAAATTTTATTAATCTCTTTCAGACCAATCCGAATTCACCTCCTAACTCAAGAACACCAGAACTGCTAAGCTATCAGTGTTATCTAATTTCACTGAGATACATTAAATGCATTTCAAAGATGGTCATAGAATAATTATTATATTTATCCTTCTTCTTAATACATGACCCTTCTTCTAATGACGTTATAAAGATAAAAATGTAAATTTCTCAGCTTCCAACAAAAGTCGCACCAGAAAGATCAGCTTAAAGACCGGCGCCATTTAAAATCAAGTCGGCAATAGCTAGGTTGTTTTGTGCCCGGCCAGAATCCGGAGAGGTCAAGCCTAGAGGACAGCATGGTGCACGGTGGTAATCGGTGATGGTGGTGGTTGGGTGGTGACGCAGGAGATGAATCAGGATAGGATAGCTCGAACAGTTTCGTTTTTAGGCGTGAGTGGAAAACAACAGAGGAAAGTGCAAGTGTGGGAGAGGTTAAATTAAGAGACGAGAAAGAAGGATAAGCATACTTGGGAGCTATTTTGGGAGTTCATTCTTATGGAGCTGGTGCAGCGTAGACTAATAATCGGTTGCAGAATTTCAGAGAACAGGAAACTTGAGGCCGAAATAGAGAAAGATATGATGATGAGCGAGCAAACTTCAGCGAAAGAATGGTGAATTAGCTGGGAATGAAGAGGGTTGAGAGGTTTGAAAAGCCGTTTAGGTAAGAGATGCAATTTTGTATGGATGCGATGAACTGATATGAGATAATGAGAGCAGGGGTCATGTGGTGGTGTGGGAGTCTAGCAACTGCGCGATGTATGCATGTCCGCGGAAACTACATTAAAACAGCTTTGGACGCCTAGTTCGGCTGTGTTGCTATATGATGAATTGTACAAGAATTAAAGGTGTTCCTTTCGAAACGTCTATGAATGTATTCGTTCATTTCATGATAATATATTAAAATGTCGAACTTATTTCAATATATTAATAAGCCGAGTTTAGTAAAAAAAAACAGCCTTTTTTTACTAAACTCGGCTTGATAATTATATAGGGCGAGGCTTTTGCAATTGTTTTGCAAAATTTGAAAAATCAAGGAACGTTAAGAACATTGAGTTGCACTACGGTTTATGAGTTATACATGTAACTCAGATAAGACTGCTTTCGGCAATGTCATAGAGACATAGACAGTCATAGGCTATAGAAAATATTCTGAATGGGTGTCCATAATAAGATTATGGACAAGCGCGAATAACCTTCGGAGCGAAGACGATTATAGACATAAACATCTAAATTCACGGTATAGAGTAACATTTTATGCGCAATAACTACGATTTAATAGATTCTTTTACTCGTCCAGTGGTGGTAGCTTGGTAATGCGCCTAACAACTTCTAAATAAGGTAAATTGCTTTTCATAGAAGGACACCATTAGCATGCATTTAGTAGAGCACTTTCAAGAGATCTTCAAATGCGATTGATAACTCATCCAGAGGCATGTTTGTCCTATGAAATCGTAATTACATTTTTTCATCAATGTTGTAGCTGTTACTGAAGTTGACTTACACAGACTCCAGCCCATATTCCGATGCCGACATAGAAATATGCAGCAAGGAACGCGATGGCCATAATACCGGCGGCGATTGATATGCATGCGAGGACGATCTGAGTTGCTCCTAAGCCAATCGAAGTCTCTTTCTTATAGTATGGCTCGTAGTGATTGATCACCACATGCTGGTAGGTGATTGCATGAGCGGTGTAGTAGACGATGGGAGCCGAAAACTGGACCTGTGGCTGTTCCTGGGCCGCGTTGTAGTATGCCATGGAACTGTACAAACATTAATATGATTCAATAGGACCTACGCGTTCATCGAGAATCAAAGCCAGTAGAATAATTGACAAAAATTATAATTTAAAGCATTTGAAAAAAGAGATAAACTCAACAGGATACCTAGGTTCCTACGGGCCTATACATCCTCACATATGTAAGCATGTATCTATTTGTGTATGTATTTACGTATGTGCAGTCAAGGCCGTAGCCAGGATTTTGTTTCAGGGGGTGTTTACTCGTTCTTGAATAAGCCGACAAGCAACCAAGCCAACCATCTATAAGGGTTTTGGAGGAGCGTTGTGAGCTCTCAAAGCACTGTAGAGCTGCATCATCTAATGTTCACATGAGTGCTCGTAGTTCTTACACCGTATATGTTAATAAATGCAATATTTATATTTTACATTATCTAATTTCGGGGGGTGTTTAAACACCCAAAACACCCCCCTAAATACGGCTTTGTGTGCTGCAGTGTACACATGTTTGTTTGCTCATGTTTTTTATGTGTAAGTACTTATGTCTAGGCTATGTATGTGTGTATGCATGTATTTCAATATTTTATAACGCATTGTAAGAAGCTCATGCAGACGTTGATGCATGGAAGTATCATAACTCATTAGCAAATATTTTCAAAATGAAATTTTAATTCTATTAATTTGATTCAAAAAGCAACGCAACCTTTGGAGTGTGCTTTAACCCACATTGAAACTGAGCAAATTTTAGTTGGCAGCTACAAAGGAATCTCAAATCTAAATTCTGCAATGACAGAGTTAAAAATGGTCTTAACTCGTCGCTCTTTTATTTCTGTTCAATCGAGGCTCCAAACATATTATGTTAAAAGTTATATTCTACAAGAAAACTATTCAAACAATTTACAGGAATACTTAAAACTCTTCAAACATTTACAGCGATAGATAAGAGAATGGTATGCAGTATGGTCGGCGCTCCCGACTACTGCGTCCGCGCAGTAGTCGGGAGCGCCTCTGGATAGGAATCTGGAAGGGGCGCTATAACAAGTGTTCAAATACAATACAATGCAATACAAAGGAGAAAGATATTCATATCGCCTTACTGTGCTAAGGTAAATCTTTGTTGAAATGTTCCAGAACTTTAAAAAAATTTAATTAAATACCCTAAATCTTATACTTCTGTGACCATCTAAATTACCCAGTAAATCAGATTTAATATTACTGCATTAAAAATGTATAGCATTTACAGATACAAAACACGCAAATACCAAAATTAGAACACCTTAATTACATGTGGGCCAACGGCACAGCTCTACAACAGTTTATATTTTGATCGAACTTGGATCTTTGCCGTCTTTTAAGATTTCTAGTCAGTTGGTGATTGGTTCGATAAAATGCTTAAAGATATACTCCACTTTGAACAGATTAAATGAACGTTTAGGAAGTGATTCAACTATGTGACTAATATGAACAAGCAGCCTAGAAATTTTGAGAGCTCTTATTGGATAAATTTTATCTGAAGTCGTTTGATGCTGCACACTAGCCTGTATAATTGTCTATAGTCACGACTAATTTATTATGGAATTGTGATGATATTGACAACGCCTTATCTTCTAATAGGAAGTGATTTATACCTATACGCTTTTCATGATCAGTGTGCTCATTTTAAAACAAACCAACAAACTAACAGACGTAAGCCCACCAAATATTATGTATATTATGTATATATGTATGTATGTATGTATATGTATGTATGTATGTATGTATGTATGTATGTATGTATGTATGTATGTATGTATGTATGTATGTATGTATGTATGTATGTATGTATGTATGTATGTATGTATGTATGTATGTATGTATAAACGTATGTATATAGGCCTATGTATAATTGTATATATATATATGTATGTATGTATTGCGTGTATGTGTATGCGTGTGTATGCGATTCTGCGTGTATGTATATAATATGCATGCACGTATGCATTTGGGAACGCATGCATATGCGTATATTCATTTACAAATTTAAGTATGTACTTGAATTTTATATTAGGCATTGTAAGAACCTCATAATTGACGCTGTTGTGTGGGGAAATAGCAACTCACAAGCAAACATTTTCAAATGAAATTTTTATGCCACTAAGAAGAGGAACAGTCCCTTCAGAGAGCAGTGCCTTAAGGCAGCCATTAGTAGGAAGTGTTAGCGACTTCATTTTCTTAGCCTCGGCATATGAGTCCTCTCCCACGCCGTCTCATCTTCCCACTAGCAGTGTACACTCAGTGTTCTCCTTATAGCTGAGTTGGTTGGGGGCGCACACAGAGCAGAAATCTCGAACCAGGTACCCTGGCGGGTATTTGAACCCCCGACCCCTCGACACTAACCACTACACTACCGAGCACCCCACTAGATTTATACAAAATTCAGTGCAACCTTGTAGTGTGATATAATCAACGGTGAGACTGAGCAGAATTTAGTTGACAGACACTATCTAGTCTAAAAATGACACGTGTCTTGGGTATAACTTTCCAATTTGCGACAGTAAAACAAAGTATACTGCTTTGTGATTAAGACAGAGAAAGTTGTTGTAGTATAATTAAAGTTTTTTTTACAAGTGTCGTCCTATTTTGCTGATTAATTAGCCCATAATTATGTTACTCAAAAGCCTCTCAAAATGACATTCGTGAGCTGTATGTTACTCACTTCATCCTGCCTTATCACTCACTTCATTCTGCCTTATCGTCATTCACTCTGTGACGCGTGATGACCTCACTGTTTTCTGCTACCGAATATCTGCTCGTCCACGTAGAAAGTTCACTGACATTTAATGCTCCTTTATATATACCGTACTTCTAAACGCTTGAACCAAACTGTTCAGCTATGCTTATAAGATGCACAAAAGTGATTATTCGACATAAGGGCCTACAAAATTTGTTTTGTGAGGAACTGGTAGACCAAATGTTGTCTGATTAAATTCTGTATTTTTTAGAGTTGGCAAAATACTGCTCTCTCTGTCTCTCTGTCTCTCTCTATCTCTCTCTGTCTCTGTCACTCTGTCACTCTGTCTCTCTGTCTCTCTGTCTCTCTGTCTCTCTGTCTCTCTGTCTCTGTCTCTCTGTCTCTCTGTCTCTGTCTCTGTCTCTCTGTGTCTTTGTCTCTCTGTCTCTCTGTCTCTTTGTCTATCTGTTTCTCTGTCTCTGTCTCTCTGTCTCTTTGTCTATCTGTTTCTCTGTCTCTGTCTCTGTCTCTGTCTGTCTCTCTGTCTGTCTCTGTCTCTGTCTCTCTGTCTATCTGTTTCTCTGTCTCTGTCTCTCTGTCTCTCTCTCTATGTCTGTCTGTCTCTGTCTGTCTGTCTCTTTCTCCTTCTCCTTGTCTCTCTCTCTCTCTCTCTCTCTCTCTCTCTCTCTCTCTCTCTCTCTCTCTCTCTTTCTCTCTCTCTCAAATCACTGGTTTTAGGACAGTTATTGCAAAAAGCATCTGAGGTGTGTGACCGTATCTGGTTTCAGCTTACCCTATGTTAAAATAGCGACATGCTCAGGATTCTTTTTGACTGCAGGAAGACAGTCTGAACGTTAACCAAACAATCTACAATTTGTTTTCATGGGTCTAATAAAGTACACTTACAGTAGATGAAATGATTCTACTGCATTTGCTTGAAGCATAATTGTTGACCATTGCATGTGAATGTGTTTCAGTTATCAAAAGTGAGTAGGCAAAGTTGACAAGTGCATAGAAAAGAATACTTTTGAAACCTTTATAAAGTAAAATTACTAAATTACAGTAAATGCTTGAAGAACAATTTAATGTAATCTGGTTGTTTACTGCTTCAAGGTGTCATAGATAATTATGAGATAAAATTCCTTGTTGCCTTAGTTAAGTTACAGTAATATCACTCTATGTATTTTGCATAACGGCAGACAATATTATACTTTGCGAGGACCACGAGGCCTTGTGAAATTTAAAAAACGTAGATAAAAACCAATATTAAGAAGAAATATATAAAAGAAAACAATTATACAAGGTCATTTCTATGAGAACTTAAGATGCAAGGTATTGAATTGGGCTAGCAGTCAGCACATGTATTCATTTGTATCACGAATTATGATCATCCAATTGCAGAGATATGTCATGATAGGAGATTAAGGCCGAATGATACGGTGAATACACTTGATAGATGGAAAGACGATGGACACGAATGCCGGGTGCTAGACGATACCAGACAGATGATCCAGCAATTGCAAAATTCCGTGAACCGCGTCGCCTAAAATGTGGAGGTCGCCTGGGTCATCAAAACAAGTGATGCCTGTTCTGAATGAGGATCGAAACTAAAATAAAATTGCGTTAAATTATTATGATCTATTGCAAAATATAACGGGTTTTCTTAATTTAGAGTTATAATGTCGAAAAGCTGTGCTTAATGCTTACGTGTTGTTAGTATACTTAATGCGAGAGAAATGTACCTTATTTACAAATATTTAAAGTATATTTTACACTTTTGGCTCTATAGATGGGTCAGAATTCGCCTCTGAACTTTTCGTCTGAACCTCAACAGCTTCTTTCAAAACATTCTCATCTAAACAAGTCTACACATAAGTTTTTATGTGAAAAGAATCAACCTCTTTTTAAAGCAGGTCATTAGGCCTAGGCTAATTAGCGAAGACTAGTTGAAAGGAAAAGTATTTGGTATTGTTGCAAAAATTCATGATTTAAAAACCAAGTATGTGAATAAAAGGAAATATAATTATTCAATAATGCAAGTAAGAAAGCAATAAGAAAGCATTGATCAGAAGTTATCGAAGAATGTAAAGATTGACAGCAAGAGTTTATACAGTTTTGTTAGAAGAAAGCAGAAAAAGATAGAAAAAATTGGACCAATTGAGCAGGGAATGGTAATAAAAAAGTCATATCGAATTAGGCTATGTGGACGCTTCTGAGTACTCGAAAATATTTAGGCTCAATGTTTACTTTGTAAGACTTAGTAACTACTTTTGAGCCCGACCAAACATTGTTGGAGAGCGGTGGAAACGGATTGGCGCATATTAATTTGAACATTTGAACAGTTTATTGAACGCCAATAACTCTCAATATTACAGTCAATGAACAGGTAAATGTTTATTAAGAAAATGTGATAGATCAACTGAAAGGGTAAAAAACCGATAAGAGTCCAGGCATAGATGAACTGCATCCTAAATTTTTCATTGAGTGAGAAAAGAAATTGGAGAGGCACAGCAATCGATCTTCGATAAATCACTGCAGACTGAAGATGTGCCATGGGAATAATAATAAAAAAGTTATTTGGAAACTCAACGAAATCGCTACTGTGACCATAACTTTTGCTGTTGTTGCTGGCACCTTTGATTAAACTACAACGTCCTAGTTTGTTTGGACAGGGTACCTTTGATTAAACTACATCCTAGTTTGTTTGGACAGGGTACCTTCGATTAAACTACATCCTAGTTTGTTTGGACAGGGTACCTTTGATTAAACTACATCCTAGTTTGTTTGGACAGGGTACCTTTGATTAAACTACATCCTAGTTTGTTTGGACAGGGTACCTTCGATTAAACTACATCCTAGTTTGTTTGGACAGGGTACCTTTGATTAAACTACATCCTAGTTTGTTTGGACAGGGTACCTTTGATTAAACTACATCCTAGTTTGTTTGGACAGGGTACCTTTGATTAAACTACATCCTAGTTTGTTTGGACAGGGTACCTTCGATTAAACTACATCCTAGTTTGTTTGGACAGGGTACCTTTGATTAAACTACATCCTAGTTTGTTTGGACAGGGTACCTTTGATTAAACTACATCCTAGTTTGTTTGGACAGGGTACCTTCGATTAATCTACATCCTAGTTTGTTTGGACAGGGTACCTTTGATTAAACTACATCGAACTCTGTTATCAAAGGATATGTTGGGGTTCAAAGTTTGCAAAATTTTGAATGCTGTCAAACCACAGTATTTAAAAGTAGTCTTACCACCCCTTGTTTTCTGTGTAACAGCAACCAGATTCGTTGGCCCAGAGTCTATCAGCAGATGCCTTGCATCGTTTTGTGTTGCATTGCATTCTAACAATTAGCCTATATTCGATGTAGGCCTAATGCATTGAATAAGCAATTAGGAATGGCGTTGTTACAACAACCTTTTAATAGAAGTTAGGTTAATTTGTTAACAAAATTATCCCAATCAAAGAAATGTATATATAAGCGAGGCTCAGAATCTAAACTGTTGGCTAAATGTCAATAATTGCTGTCGTTTCTGAATCCACAGCGTCCACAGCGATACATTATGCATTTAACTAGCTGCTTTCCGAACCGTTTACATTTTAATTAATTTGAAGCTGCGAAGTAGTTTTGAATTTATTTATGTTTCGATGTTTGTATGTAAGTATCTGCATATGTCTGTGTGTATGCATAATTATGTATGTATGTGATTATGTATACATAGGTATACGTGTTTGCCTATGTGCATGTATATACATCTGTATTGTACGTATACATTGTATGGTAAGCACATAATTATGCAGGTGTATGTATGAACGTTTATAATTATTCGACTAGTTGTTAATTTAAGCTAATATTGCGACTACGTGGAAAGCTAATCACAGTCGATCTCTACGCAAGCCTAAGTGATGGTAAATAAATGTCATTAAGAGCAGATATTTCATCAATAAGCAAAAGTATGAAAGTATGTATTTATGTGTATGCCATTGCCTATGCATGTATGTATTCATGTATGTCCGCAACTACGTAGTATATATATGTGTTTGTGTGTGTGCGTGTGTGTGCGCGCGTGTTTGTATGTGTGCAACTGCTTGTTTATATATAAGTTTATAGGGTCTTCTTTATAGAATCCCGAAAAATGCTCTAAATAAGTTGGCGTGTGTAAACAGCGTGGCGGCTGATTCTAAAACTTGATGTTGGTCAACGGAGGCTGGTGAACTCCAACGTACATCATCTGTTGTGGGTTCGATGTCGATGCATACTGTGGCTGGACATAATACGGTGGAGGCTGTGACTGAAGGAATGGAGGCTGGGGCTGAAGGCCGGGAGGCGCCTGTATGAACACAGGTTGCGGTTGCTGTGGTGCGAACGTACCAGGAACGGTGGCAAACTGCTCAGAAAACACACACAAAAGATACAGTACTCAAAATACTAAGATGCATTGTAAAACAAAATACGTTGGGGTGTAACGTGGTGTGTTGTGATGAAACTGTGGTCGAAATGTATCATGCTGAAATGTAATTTGAACACCGGCCTCGGCTACTTCTCTTCGCCCACTACGCTCATTAAACCGGCATGATCTCTTTGTCCCGCGAGCGAGAACTGCTATGGCTAAAACGCGAGCCTTTGCCTTCATTGGCCCTGCACTATGGAACCAGCTTCCTCCTTTGACTCGTTCCTGTTTATTAACTGGTGGGCCAAGTGCCTTTTTCGTTGTCTCAAGACTTCTTTCTTTTCTCTGGGTCTTTCGCACTGGGAGCGCCTCTGATTGGTGTGCACTACGAGAGGCGCTATATACATTGATAGATACAATACAATACAATACAATCTATTTCTAATATCGATTAAGCCCAATGAAATGCTATTTTCCCAATTAAGCATATGCAAATGGCTAAAATGCAAGAAATCGTTTAGTTACATCATGATAATAGCAGAAGGAGATCAAGCGGAAAGACAAAGCTTTCACTGTAGGTTCAAACACCAACTTATAGCTTACCTGGTATAAAGAAGGCAAATGAGAGTTAAGAAAGTGTGTCCTTTATTCTAATGACACCAGTGCATTGGATCTATATAATAAGATGGCAGACTATTACTGATTATCTTTGTAAAACATTGTTAAGCCAACCTGTGCTTTAGATCCTTTGTCAATTGCACGAGCGCTGACCCCCATCAGCCAAAATCCAAATATTATCTCCAATGATCCAACTCCTATGTTCATAGAATTGGCCGCAACGGCTTCTCCCCACTAATGAGAAGTAAAACAACAAAACACCTGTAAAGCTTTAACGCCAGTTATGAAATTCTCCAAAAATTATATTAATAATAATTATGCATGTTGCTGAATACTGAATTTAAATAGAAGCAATTTTTTGTAGCTGTATGTATATACAATTTTCATATTCCAAATCGTTGTCAGGTGTGTCAAATTATCCTTTGCATGTCTTCATTGCCGATGCAATCTTCGGTTGTTTGACTCCAAAGAGAGAAGACGACTTGATCGGCCTGTTCAATGGCATCTTCAAAGCTATCCTGAAAATTATTGGTTCACTTTGGTCTTTTGCAGCCATTGGTTTAGTTTTTCTGCGCTAATCAGTACCTCGGATCTTTTACTGGTGTCGTACTTTACTGTAGTTCTGTTCCAAATAGAGTGATTTCAATGTCGTCCAGAAAAATTGAAAATTGTACACCAACCCTCAGATAGTTTGAAAGAGGTGCAGGAGAGTTTGGATGTGTCATCAGAGAAGAAGAGATTTGTTAAAAGGTGATATCATGATTGCACACACGGTGTTGGAGGTAAAAGTGATACATGAGGAGTTATTGGATGGGTGCATGGAATGGTGAATTCTGTTTTGGCAGGGATGAGGCAGAGGAGATCTGAGGACATCCATTTTGAAATTAAATTAACCACATGGAGTAATTTTGCAATGGAGGAGGAGGAGAAGGAACTCGAGAGATCGATATTAAAGGCTGGTTGTCATCTACAAAAGAAGATAATGATCAACAGAAGAGGACTTTATGAGATGGCTCAGCGGAGCAAAACACAGGATGAAGAAAGTTCCCTCATGATGGAACCTTCGGGACACCACATGAGAGTGGGAGGGTCGCGAGCAGCAATAACTGGCTGCTTTAACAGAGGTGAAGCGGGAAGACAGACAAGACTTAAGCCAGAGCAGAGCAGTGCCAGAGACGCTAATTTAACGGTTAGCAGGAAATAGGTCTTGATCAATGGCATGGAAAGCGGCAGAGATATCGAGGAGGCATTTGTTGGAGACTTGTTTCGTCAAGACGTTATCCCTAATCTGTCTGCTTATTTAATTGCACTATCTGATTTCCAATATATACAATAACTTGTATACGTTTTATGAGTTTCTCCGGTATTCTTGCCTATCTATTCTATTTCCGTTATGGCATACTCCATTGATTGCTTGCTAGAAATCTATCAAGTTTTTACAATAAGAAGAACTGATTGTGTTCAATGCATTTGTCTTATTGTGGAATGCAAAACACTTAATTATAGTCTGGACGTTAAACTCAAGTGCTGCTTTCGTTCACCTGTGTGATTTTTGGCAATCTGGAACTATCGTTTATGATGTCTGTACATTTATTATCCGTATAAACATGATAAAAAGCATATTCCAATACCGGATAATGCGGGTATGAAAATGGGAATGAAGTTAAACAAAACGTTTTCATTGCACAGATAATTATCATAATTAAAGATTGACATAATTATACGAGAATTATAGAACTAAACCAGTTTCATCTAAAGCTACTAAAACTTTCAAACTTGGCTTATGAATTGAGTGACTTTATATTACCCAGGAAACGCAGCTGGTGTAATAGTAAGGGTAGCCATAGTTATAGCAATAAAGCTCTTCACAGATGCCGATGGAGGCTGTTGTAACATGACCGATACCGATCAGAATGTCGAAAACCGAGAAGATCAGTGTTGCTGTTATCTGCATTTAAAACACACCCACATACAGTCATGCACATTCCTGTAATTAAATATTGCGTCGTAGGCCTAAAACTGTTTTGGACAACCATTAGCCTACACTTCAGTATTAAGTACAAGAAATGGAACTTTATGACTCTGCGAAAGACGTATAGGCTAAACTGATTGCTTGGAATAATTATGTTTAGGATTATTATTGGCCGAAATATCATTCTGTCAATATAAAGTTTAGAAACGATTATTATTTTACTGATGTCGTTTCCACCGCTGCCCGACATATAAACCCTTCTATCTTTTGATGCAGATTAATTTTTGTCTCCCTTACAGCTCACAAAGAGCGGGCTTTTTCCCACTATCGCTCATTCGGCGTAACTCGGAGAATGATCTGCTTTTTTGACCTTTAACGTTTGTTTTGAGAAAGACCGAACATCGTCTTGAGACTCAAACTTAACAACTGAGTTTTTCCATGTCTGTAGTATGGATTAATTTTTTAAATGTAACTTAACAATGCAGAAACCGGGTGATAAATTAAAACAAATAGCAAACTTAGAGTTAAACTTTCCCTTTGCTAAATGTACCGTAACAACACTATCTTGTTTCTCCCTGGCACATTAGCCTGTGTGTGTGTTTTGCTTCCATTAGGCCTAGATAACTGCGCAATAATGTTCACCACGGTCAGCCCATTTTCCTTAAAACTCCTGGCGAGTGATGATGAAGACAATCGCAAAAGTGACGATGATAATGATGGTAATGGCTTTGATTATGGTAGTAACAGTAGTAGTAGTAGTAGTTGCTGTTGTTGTTGTAATATTAGCGGTGGCGATAGTGGTTGTAGTAACAGTTGCAGAAGTTGTGGTCGCTGCAACTCAGCAGCAGCAGAAGAAGCAGCAATAATATAACTGAAATATTAATAATAATAATAATAATAATAATAATAATAATAATAATAATAATAATAATAATAATAATAATAATAATAATAATAATAATAATAATAATAATAATAATAATAATAATAATAATAATAATAAGAAGAAGAAGAAGAAGAAGAAAGAAGAAGAAGAAGAAGAAGAAGAAGAAGAAGAAGAATAAGAAGAAGAAGAAGAAGAAGAAGAAGAAGCAGAAGAAGAAGAAAAAGAAAAAGAAGAAGAAAATAATAATAATAGCAGCAATCAATACCAATAGCAAGTATAAAATAACAACAACAACATAATAATAATAATTATCGGCTGAAGAAGAAAAAAGAAAAATAAGAAGAAGAAGACAACGACGATGAAATAATATGCAGTTGAGTTGAGCTAATCACATAGTAGGCTAATTCACGCTACATATCTTGACAGCATATCTTGACAGTGTCAACTGCATACTTTTGTGTCACAAAGACACCAGTTTAGGCTCCGGAGTAAGCTAATGAGAGTGCTGTGGTCAATGCCAGCAGATGTTGACATGTCAGTTAAGCACGAAGGATGGAAGTTTCAGTGGAGACAGACTGTTGAGAAGGAAGAAATTAACTTTGGTTAAAGTAATTAATTAAGCAGCCAACCAACCAACTGCTGTCGATAACTGTGTAGGAGTTGATGACTCTACGCGATGTTTCTAATGACCGTTGATCTTAGCATAATAATATTATGTAGCCCAACCCTACATGCACTAACGACGTCGTTCATAAACTACTGAACGCTGCTTGTTTGCAGCTGGCGCCTCAGTAATTAGAGGAGGGCCGCCATGGATTCTTTAAGGATTTGTCGAATGTAGGGAAGAAGGAGAAAGAAATCCACTCTATAGCCTATCCTACGAATTGATCGTTACACACAACAGTTACTGCAGGCTACTTTTGTGACTGCAGCGCAACCTCTTCAGACACCCTTGGAGTGCCATTATAGACAGTTTACTGTTGGATTTGCTGGAAGGACCAGCACTTCAGTGGCGTAACGAAGTGGGGCAGTGGGGGTGGGGGAGTTGGGCAAACGCACCTGGGCGCAGCCAGGCCCGCGGAGAGGGGGCAGGGGGGCAAAAACCCAGGGGCCCGGCGACTTTTAGGGCCCGGGCTGGGCCCAGCAATCAACTTATGAAAAATATTATAATCATTAATACAAAGTTTATAATTTATGCCTTTTAAAATATAATATTACGGACACTTAACTACAATAGTTGCATATATAAATATAATTTTGTAGGGTTGTACCTGCACTTTTATTATCATTTCAGGTTTTTTTTCTAATAAAGTCTAAGGATAGTTAGGGGCCCGTGACTGCTCTGCCTAGGGGCCCTGAATTTCTGTCGGCAGCCCTGGGCGCAGCAGAAGGAGGCGCAAAATTAGCTTTCACTGGTAAGTGTTACGCGACAGAATTTGTATTATTAAACTCAATAATTTAATATATTGAATTCTAAATTAAGCACAACTTGGTTTTCAATTTCAAATTTCGTAAGAATAGTGACTACCAAGAATCCTCTCTATAGTCGTGTCTGTTCAGGAAATGAAAGAAAATGTTTTCGCACGTTTCGTCAATAATAATATTACTTGTTTGATGGCGTCACTGCGCATCGTCAAAAGCATTTCTTTTCTGTGCAACTCACAAGTAGGCCTAATAATAATTTCATCGCTGGATATACATGCCACGTTTCTAGTAAAACTCAACTTTTAGTAAGCTGATGTTGATTCTGACGTATTCACGAAACACAGTGAGCCAAAACCGACTGAGTTATTTGGAGATTTTGAGCATAGAAAAAGAGGTTTTCTATCAAATTAGACCAAAAGAAGCCGATCGGTCTACACTGGTTCCATCTGCTTACCATAAAGCACACAACCCAGAGAACTAAATGAATGGCAGACAGATGAGGTAGGTCTACCGTGTAGGCTACCTTTGTTGTTGTCCTATAGGCCTAGCTTTGTTGCGGTCCTATAGATTCAACGCAGGATGACTCCAACCAAGGCGAAGTTTCTGGTGGACATAAAAACTCTTCCCCGACAGGTTCAAGGATATGTAGGGGAAGCCCATCTCCAAAGGGCTCTGTCAATTAGTGTCCCATCTCTTGCACTCGTATAAGTTGGCTTCACAATTGACCACGTGATCATATCCACGCTGAAAAAATCAGGCATATAAGGGGCGCAGTCTTTAAATTTAGCCCCGAGCGCAAAAGGAACGGATGTAATCCTCTTGAACAAAATGCCTCATCGAACAAAATCCCCCCAACATCGCGGTGGGGCGCCAATTTTTTTGACTCGTCCGTTTTCGGCTTAAGCGTTTTGTAATGTACCACAAAGACTATAAAAAGAATCGAAAGAACTGTCAACAACGATCAGTGATGTCGCTAAGGACGACATGAGGCCTTGGAAAAGCTTGACTTACTGGGAGAAGACTGCACCCCAACTACACATGAACAACAAGAACAACAAGAACAACAAGAACAACAACAACAGCAACGACAACAACAACCTGTCTCTCAGAATTTTTTCTTGACTTAGCGCCCGGTAATAAGCTTGTTCTCACTACTCCACTTTTTGATCACTGAAGCCATCCGGAATTTAGCCACGATCATAAACTGAGGTATTTCGTCTTCATTACTAAACACTTCGTTTGATATGTCCTGTAGTTATTATAATTATAATTATAATTATAATTATAGCCTTATTATGTCGCAGATACACAGCATAGGTATACTCACAGGAATGTACGTATTGTACCTTATATGTATGCATTGGACAAAGCCGAGGCTATAGCACACTTTAAGTGAAACCGTAGTTAAATCGCGCATAGTAATTTTTTAGATAAACCTGCTTAACAGTGCTTATATTTTGTTATTAGCAGACAATGATTGGTTAACAATTGGCTGAAGAGACCGCCGATTGATTGATTCCATGTGCGTCATGATAATCGCGCTATAGAAATCAAATAAGATGACAGGTTTCGTCTTTCATATAATTATCGTCTCCGGTGACTATCATGTACAAGGCTTTCGCCTTTGACCCACGTACAACATACTTTCTATTTGTATTATTGATCAGTGTGTTTGTGTTTGTGTGTGTCCGTGACAGTCCTCCCCTTTACCTTTCTCAGTTCATTACTAGAAATACATGCAACTAGTGATGTGAAATGATTTTTTACCGGTAAAAAATCCGGATTTTACCGGTAAAAAATCCGCATTATATTTTACCGTGGTAAAAATGGTAAAATATGGTAAAAAATGATTAAAATAGTAAATGCTTAAAGTTTTATTTCTTTTCACTTAGGGCCTATTAAATAACATTTATAATGTATATTATTAGTATCAATATTCACTTAAAGTCAGCTTAATTCACAAGATTGTAGCAATTAATCATAGGCTTGGGTGCTGCTCAGATATATGCCCTATGCGCTTTGCGTAAAATTCTTTCTGTTCACGGACTCATCACCCGTTGACAAACAGTGTAGGATGATTGCTGAATTGTGTTGAAATAATACTCGGTTAGTTCTTCCAAAATTTCAACCAGTTTTCATGCACCATTTTCTGTAGCAGAAATCTAACTATGAAATCTCCCAGCAAGTGGCAAGTAATATTAGGCTACTGTTACAGTAGGGCCTAATAGACAGCTACACTGGAGCCTATGTATCTTCTATCTCTCTAAATTCTACCTACTAGAACTGATAAGTTGTAGCTTTTTAAAGTGAACGAGACCTGATATATATATGTAAAATTTTCAAAATATGTCATAGCAGTGTTGCATCGGTACTGCAATTCATGCATGAAAATACTATTAAAGACTGTTGGTTTTCCAGAAGACTGCGTTTTATGCACAAATGCCGTTCGCATGACAATGAGGTTGTCAGGTTTCTGTGTTTTTTCTCAGACACCATAAGTGGATGAGATTTTCTTGTTTTGTTTTTTATGCTTTTCATGTTCATTTTTTGTGTGTGCTACCAATGTTTCTTGGTGAATTAAAGATTGATATAAGCCTACCAAATATCAGAGAAGTTTTCATCTGGGCTGAACACTTACAACAATTATTACAATTTGTGAGAGTGGACGAAAACTCACTTTGTAATAAAAAATTTGCTTTTCTTCCAAACAAACTATCTATTTAGCAATTAAATAGGACTACTAAGGCATTTAAATATTTGTCTATAACTGATAAATGGCTAAACACACTGCTGGGGAACATAACCAGGATGCTACATCACTTAAATCATTTTTTACCATTTTTTACCATATTTTACCAATTTTACCGGTAAAAAATCCGGATTTTTTACCGGAAAAATATTTTACCGGTAAATTTACATCACTACATGCAACTATATAGCAGCCTCCGTCCAGATGCCCCTTCATAACCTCGTTATGCATACCAACGCAATCTCAACGACGCATAGGTCAATAATACATGAATTACTACCCCTATATATATATATATATATTTATGTATGACTGTACATGTATGTATAATATTGTATATATATATATATAACTCATGTATTATTACACTATGCGTCACCAGTGGCTATGGAAAAGGCTATATGTATTATATATATACGTATATGTATATATATATATATATATATATATATATATATATATATATATATATATACAAACACAGGTTATGAATGGATAATACATAACATGTACATTGCACAATGTCCTCCAGCAGATTAATATCTACGTCGATGATATCTACACACTGCCTTCCAAGAATGACGCGATGCAGCCTGCCTCGAACGAGAAAGAGAGAGAGAGAGCGTGCGACGTCAACAGCGTATAATGCGCTTCCGTCCCGGGAAGAAGCTGTAGCCTATACTCGTCTTTCAATGTAAGGCGAGACTGTGTGTCTTGTCTTGTCATACACTACACACAATCGTACACCCACACAGGCACGTAACGAGACTTAAATTCAAGAGGAGGCAAATTCACAGACCATAATTGGCAAAATCCTGGTAATTGGGGTCATTGGCAAACAGAGTTCCAGTATATAAAAAAACAAGAGGAGGCAACTGCCTCCTCGTGCCTCAATGTAGCTACGCCGATGCACGCACGCACACCTACACATGCACACACACACACACACACACACACACACACACACACACACACACACACACTCACACACACACGCCTATTCAGCGACGCAAGCAAAAGCATGCTCATAGGGATGTAAGTTTATGCACTAGACAAAAAGACAATTGACATCTGTGTTTGGTTCAATCAAAACTCTGCACAAAGGACAACGAAAAACAGAGTTCATCTAGTAAAATAATTTCTTGCGATTAATCGATCGATCGATTGATTAATCGATGTCAGTCGATCGATCGGTCTTAAAAATTCATCCAGTCAGTAGGTATATTTACATAGATAGAGGTCGTTTGGTGAATTAAGATGCAGAGCGGCGCTTCAAGTAAAGAAACTCTTGATGTGATGTAATGCTAAGCGATAGGAAAGTGACATGAATGTTATTATTTTGATGTCATATGATGTAATGTAAGGTGGTGTGATGTGGTGTCATTATAATGTGATGTGTTGTACAGTGGTGCAATGTGTTGCGATGCAGATTGATGTGTTGTGTAATGCAATGTGATGTGATGTGGTATTATGTAATATGATGTAATGTAATGTGATGTGATGTGGTGCGATGGAATGTTATGCAATGTTATTGATGTGATGTATGTATGTATGTATGTATGTATGTATGTATGTATGTATGTATGTATGTATGTATGTATGTATGTATGTATGTATGTATGTATGTATGTATGTATGTATGTATGTATGTATGTATGTATGTATGTATGAATGTATGTATGAGCACTTGTTATAGCGCCCCTTCAAGATTTCTACTCAGAGGCGCTCCCGACTACTGCGCGAACGCTGAATCGGAGTTTCACGCCGAAGCGCATGAGCAATTGCGAGTGAAGGACATGCCCAGGGTCCCTACGCGGCGACTTTGAGGTGGATTCGAACCCGCAACCCTCCGGCTGCAAGGCACCGAAAATACCCCTACACCACCGCGTCCCACAATGTGGTGTTGTGTGATTTGATACCGTGATATCGTGTGATTTGACGTGATGCGATGAGATGTACTGTAGTGCGATGTGACGCAGTGGAATCTAATATAGAGCGCAGATCCCTTACGTAGGTATAATTAAGCCCGCACACGGTGCTTAGTCAAGGCACTAGATAACCAGTTACACGTACACACTGTACACAGCCGGGAAACAAGACTTCGACGGTGATTTCTTCAGGCTAAAATCTTCGTCTAATCTAGTCTCCTGCAGATTTATATGACACTTTTATCTAAGCCATCAAATGCCAACCCAGCAGCTTTTACGACCAGTCAGATTCCTTGCCGGTCCGCGATAAGCAAAGCATGGGAAATATTGAAGATTGGAAGGGAAAGGGATATGGAGAGGATTACAATGGCAGAGCTAAACGCAAATGGAAACGAATATAATATCATGTGAGAGGAGAGACAAATTGAAGAGAATATGTAGGAATACTGTCTGTGGCCAGTGATTGGCGTTAATACTTTAAAAGTATCTTCTTACTTAGAACTTAGAACTTTCCAGTGAAGGTCTGCACATCGGGCAACCATAGAGATGTATAATATATAAATATATCACTAGAGCGAGCATCTACCATCTATGGTGAGGCTGTGACCCTTAAGCTAGGCATAGAGATGTATAATATAAATCGACGTCATCATCGACTTGAAATGCGTGGACACGTCACCAGTTATGTTAATGAGCGCTGGCTGACGTCATGCAAGCTTCATTTTTCTCAGTACAACTTCAACTGTGATAGGCTACACAAAAGTAAACATTGATATCTATATTTAGAATGCCTAGCTTACGGGTCAAGGTCGCTTACCGATTGTGACTTCACTGCGACCTGAAGAAAACATACGTCATACGGTCTCTAGCGCTTATAATATATCTCATTGCGTGCAATGCATCTCCTCCACTCGTCTCTGTTCATCGCCAGCTGCTCCACCTTCTCCCACGACATTTCCAGGTATTTAAAATCGTCACTGATGGTTACCGGCAAGTTCTTCCGAAAGTATCTGCTCTGCATATATACTACTTTTAACTAATTTTGAAGTAGTTTAACTTACAATCTGTAACTAGATTTAGAAAGAGTAGCAAACTGCTTTTAAAACTGTGGCGGACACGACACAACGATAATAGGATATACGTAGAGGTTTTATAATAACAACATTTAAGATAAATAATACAAGAATTATATAATAGCTTTAAACTTAGTGGATATATTCGTAGACTTCAGTTTGTTTGTATTATTTAACGATTTATTATATTAATACAATTTAATATAGTTAAGGTCTTGTTATTTTCGGCACAATAATAATAAAGTACCGTTTTAGAAACTGGGTCAAGGAAGCATTGGCATTTGGCAGTCGCTTTAGGACAACAGCCTAAGTTCTGGGTATCTTGGCTATAACTCAACGGTCTCTAGTTTCCCACGATAAGCGTTAGATAGTACGCAAGATAAACAGTATCAGCCGAGCCAAACCATAGATGCGGCCAGAAAAAAAGACGGTTGAATAAATCTCGTCGTGCGTTGCGTGACTCTAATGCTTAAGTGTCTGATGTCTGAATCCCTCCCAAGGCAATTTGTATCGGTTTTTTATCAGCTATATAATATACAGTACGTTAGTGTACTGGGCGAATAGAGCGTATATAAATCATAAATTCTGAGATTCATGGAAGTTACGCAGTGTGTATTTAAGGACGACTGGACGAGAGGACGGAAAACCCATTTTTGGACTCGCGGAAGCGAAAACACCTAGCACAGAAGCGGAAATTTCGCCCCTATTAAATGTAGTGTGATAGGAAACGCCTCTGGCGGTCAGGAAGTATCACGTCGCATTTAGCAAATGCATAATTATAACAAATGCATTGCGGCTACCAAGAAAATCCTATTATATCTGTGAAGAAGAAACGACTAATAATTATAAATCAGTACAATGACCAACACAGAACTGGTAACTCGTTATTAAGCGTCTTGTGACAAAGTTTGCAGCGACCGTTCACCGGATGTATACAATTTCTTTGTGCCAGTTCCCTTTCCTGTACATCGGCTCCTGCCGTCACGAAGCTATGGTGCATCGCAGACATAGATATCATAATTACCCTAATGATACCTACGTATTATAGGAAGAAGATTTTTATAGCATACAAATCCAGAACTTTTGGCCGGAAACAGAAGCCACTGGAAAATTCTAAACCATTGTCTGCCTCAAAGCTCCTCTATCACCTCTCAGACTGTCCACCCGAAAAAATGCTCTACTCCTCAAGAATCCAGAAGACCGGAAACAGAAGCCACTGGAAAATTCCCTCTGAATCCCTCCCATTCTCAGTTCCTTGACCAATATTGTCGCTCACTAACTATTGTCTGCCTCAAAGCTCCTCTATCACCTTTCAGACTGTCAACTACAAATAACATTAGGCCTACTCGTCAAGAATTCCTGTTCTGATCTATCCACTGCTCTGCCTTTCAATCTCTCGTCATAAACGAAACCCACCTTAACAGCGTATCTGCCTCTGCGCCCTCTGTTCCCTGGTTTGAATCACCATTTGTTATCTCAGGACAACCTCTCTGACGCGACATAGCGCTTCTAAATAAACAGGTTCCGTGCGCCTAACTTTTGAGCTATAGCTTTGGAAATCTGGAGTTTACCGTTACGACGATTGCGATTACATTACAACATGACTGCAGCAGATTAATCCGTTTCCCTTACGGACGGATGAGGAACGAATACAGGTAGACAAACGGATAGATGCCTCTTATTAGCAATAATGACAGACAATATAAATAATAACATACGTTGTCTAGGTCAGAATGTATATATATAGAACATGGCTCAGCTATTCCTAAGGATAAATTGCATACTGTAAGCTGATTAGCTAAGTGAAGTAGTCAACCTGTATTTTATGTCAATTCATTTCCTGCAGTTTATGAAACGTATCAGAGGCGGTCTTTGACAGTTTTGTGCTATAGGCAAGGACAAAAATGCCGCCCTTTTTATATTTAATGGTTAATTTTCAAGAAAAAATATACTTTTCTTGCTTTATTTTTCTGGAATTTGCCGCCCCTTGAAAAGTGCCGCTCTAGGCAACCACCTATATCGCCTTTACCTAAAACCGGCTCTGTAACGTATGCAGAATAATGAATATGCCCTTGGAAATGGTCATAATATCCCACCGGACGCACATCGGCGTATACGGTATACGCACGTAACTGGGTTTTTATAGGACAAATGCCTATATGCATGCATGCATGCATATGCATTTGTGTGTATATCTACATGTATATGATTATATATATCTATATACGTGTATATCTGTAGCCTATATATATATATATATATATTATATTATATAAATATAGCCTATGTGTGTGCGTCTGTGTTTGCGTGCTTGACCTGTTTATACATGAATATCCAGAATAATTCGTAATTCGTATACAAATTATTAGACAAATCTGTTCATCTGTCCTTGCAGCTGTCCATGTGTCCTGTGATTGGAGTAATAGTCCGACAAGAATTGCACTGCAGCTACGCTGACGGCGCGTGCATAGATTATAATGTATAAAAGCTGGGCTGTTGAGAAGGTGCGCTCAGCCGATGTCTGCTTCTTGCAGTCTGCGGCTGCAGTTGTCACGATGCCGTCCTTGTGATTGGATGGACGTTGCATGGTGCAGCTGCAGCGAGAACACATTTAACGCGACCGATGAACGTTTGCGCATTTCGTCGTCGACAGGAGCTTCGAGTTTAATTTCATCGGATATTTTAGGATTAGAATAAGGACATGATAGGAGACGTCACTGCAGCAGCAAAGCAGACCGAAGTCTGCCTCATGAAATTACGAAGAACGACCTGCAGCGGACAATCGGTAGAACCGTTCTCAAGATGTTCTGAAGATGTAAAGAGAGCGTCTGCGTGAATTAAGAGAATTACTGTTTGAAGCGTTTCTTGCGAATTGAAAAACAAGCGACGTGTGTCTGATCATGGTTGAAAGAACTTAGACGTCGATTCGTCATCAGAATGAAATGCTGAGGAAGAACAGAACGATTGAATGAATGAGCCACGCCACTTAATTTCACACATTAGAGATTAAAAGGTATACGAGTACATTATAACTAATCGTTTCATGTACAATACCTAGTCTGAGTACGGATAGTATGGGACAGTCTGGATCCGTATATCTGTTCAAAAGCCACGTTATCCTTCGACATACGCCATGTATGGTTACGCCATGACGAAGGACATGATTCCCAGCAATTTGTCCTCGTCCCACGAGCCGTTGAATCCTGCGATGAATGAGCAGGCCTGTGTCCTCTTCAAAACGATCTTCAACAGCGGCCTCATCGGAGTCCTCTGCATTCTTGGCCTCGCCGGTAACATAATGTCGCTAACGATACTGCACTCGGACCGTCAGAATCGCGTGGCGTCCTTCCTGCTGCAGGCCTTGGCTGTTGCCGACACGGGTGTCCTTATCATCTCCTGCTTCGTTCTGGCCTTCATATACGGCATCCTGCACTCGCAGACGACCGTCGTTGCCCAGCAGTGGGTCAATTTCATCCACAAGTACGTCAACTCGCTCGGGTACACAGCGCAGGGAGTGACCATCTGGTTCACCGTTCTTCTAGCCATCAACCGATACGTGGCCGTCTGCAGACCGTTGCACGCCAATCGACTGACCATCCGAGGAGCCCAGATACAGGCAAATACATCCTATCATCCTTCTTCTTGTTCGTCTTGTTCGTCTTCTTCTTTATTATCATCATCATCATCATCATCATCATCATCATCATCATCATCATCATCATCACCATCATCACCACCACCACCACCATCATCATCATCATCATCATCATCATCATCATCATCATCATCATCATCATCATCACCACCACCACCACCACCACCATCATCATCATCATCATCATCATCACCATCACCACCACCACCACACCACCACCACCACCACCACCACCACCACCACCATCATCATCATCATCATCGCTTTGTCTTATCTGTTGTCTCCAACACACCCTTGTTCCCTAGCATCTCGAGGTTCTGTTGCCGTGCGCCGTTCAAGCTCATAGGTCTACATCATTCATTCACAATGATAATTTATATAGCGCCCCTTCCAGAATCTACTCAGAAGCACTCCCAGCTCAGCCACGACTAAAGACAAAAGATTTGAGTGACTTATAAAACCCAGTTGGGTTGATCAGGAGTAATGAACGCAGAGAGATCATTCCAGGTGGAGGAGCCTACAACTGAAAAGCTCGGCGTTGTCTAGTAGCCACGCGAGCCCTTGTAACTAAAAGTTCACCCCTCGTCGCAGAGCGAAGTACATGACGCGCTTCTACGTCGGAAACTGGAGGGCAAAGACCGCGCAAGTAAGATTTAGCACAGTGAAAAACTCAGCGAAAAACCCGAGCCGCAACGCGATAAGAAATCCGCTGAGCCAATTCAAAGACGAGGCGAATTTAGGAAGCCGTCAGATCAGCTGAGCATCTGAGCGCAATGCCCGATCAAGTCTCAGGAAAGATTTGAGCAAGCTTGGGCAGATCAATACCCTCAATTTGCCGACGGCCATGCACTCAGCCAAATAAACTGTGTTTTAGAAGGGGTTAAGAGAAGCCGATTAGAGGCCATCCAAGATGAGAGAGTATTCACAGTCAGGTACATCCGACTCACATCAGCTGCTGCATATGATAGACGGAAGTGGCTGTATATATATATACCGGTACAGCATCCGCAATAAACTGGTGCAAAAGCCCTTGAGACGCCAGGTCAGGGCAGACATCTGCCGTCTAGAGAAGGTGTTACAGAGGACCAAGTACAGAATCTTGGGGCACACCAAAAGGGGCCGGAACCCAAAGGAACCTGGACGAGCCAAGGACCACACAGTTAGTGCGTTCAGAAAGAATTCTTTCTAGAACAGTACATGCATACATACATGCATTCATAAATAACTACTTACCTACCTACCTACCTACCTACCTACCTACCTACCTACCTACCTACCTACCTACCTACCTACCTACATACATATGTACGTGCATACATGCATGCCCTAATGTGCACTTTTCCATCCTACAGTAAACCCTTTTCTACCTTGCCGTACCCTACCCTAACCAATCCCAGTTCACTTTACCATAGCCGAACCTACCCTACCCTGTCATACCTTACTCTGTAGTTCCTTTGCTCTACGTTACCCACCATACCACACCACAAAGTAGATTATTGTGTTCATAGACCCACTTCTGGTTCAGTCGAAGTTTCTTTCAGCCTTGCGGACGAGGCTAATCAGGAGTTTACGCAGAAGAGTGAAAACAGCTGCTACCTCTTCCGCTCCCATTCGCTGCCTACTTTATCTTCGGAATGTTTGTCCCTCACACAGCTACATGTATATGCCCTGCATCTCTTTTATCATTATAACAAACGTCAAGACACAGACTAACTCTCACATCGCACCATTCAGAGATACCTAAAGGCGCCATATGCATAAATACAAACATGCATAAATACAAACATGCATAAATACAAACATGCATAAATACAAGCATACATACATTCATGCTTACATACATCCATAAATATATACATACATACATATATACATACATACATACATACATACATACATACATACATACATACATACATACATACATACATACATACTGTAACATACATACATACATACATACATACATACATACATACATACTGTAACATACATACATACATACATACATACATACATACATACATACATACATACAGATACATACATACATACATACTGTAACATACATACATACATACATACATACATACATACATACATACATGCACACATAGGTGCATGCATAATCAAATGTAGCTGGCGAATATTTAGGTAGCTGGCCTCTATTGTTCTACTGCCATCATCAACTTACATCAGACTCGCAGTCCAGCAGCGTCTGATCTCTGGTCGTTTCTTATCTGGCTTTAGCAAAATCGCAGTTCGTTGTTTTCTTATCTGCTAACTTCTATAACTCAGGCAAATGTGTGATTACTGTATCGTATTTTGCGTTCAATGAACGTGCTTGAAGGGAGAACGGTAGCCAATTCAATAGAGCGCTTGGCCTGTGACGCCGAGAGTAGGACTACGGTTCGAGGCTCTACTGATCAGGCGGTTACTGATTAAGGACGCTGAGCAAGTCCTTCACAATAGAATTCAATAGATTAGATTATGATAGCCATTGTCTTTTGCTTTTCTTTTACAGACCGGTTCGGTTGTTGTAATTTCCATCATCTCCAACATTCCTCGCATCTGCCTATTCGATCAGTCCAGGCCCAATCTACCCTCCGAGCATTCGACCGTCGGAGGCGACCACCCTACGAACCAGACCATGTCGTTGACGAGTGGGACAGCCACGACGTCGTCCATCTTCAGCGTCCAGAGTCCGATCATGGTGTTCGAGGTGGTCTACACGACCCTCATCCTCATCCTACCGCTGCTCCTCCTTGCCTGTCTCAACGTCCGACTGATTCGAGAGCTGCAGGGTGCGAAGCGTCGGCTGAGGCACTTCTCGCGCTCCTACTCGGGGTCGAACGAGGACAACATAACGGTCGTCATGTTGGCAGTCATCGTCGTCGTCGTCATCTGCCACACCCCAGACCGTATCGCGCAGATACTTCGGTGGCTGCCCACGACCCAGTCGCGCAAATGTCCCAACTGGATGTACTTCTTCGTCAGCGTCTCCAACCTTCTCATCGTCCTCAACTCTTCGATCAATTTCCTCATCTACTGCGTTTTTCGGAAGCGATTCCGGAGGATACTCGTCCTCAAGATCTGCCGCGGTCTACGCAGCCGGCCTTCGAGTGCAGGGACCCTGACGAGCCGAACCCTCAGATCCCACTACTCGATGGCAAGAGGGAGTGATGTGGTCCAACTGAAGGATGAGGATGCGGCCGCAGAGATAAAAGGGAACTGCAGCTCGTTCGCGATGCAGTCCGTCACTTCTAAGAAGGAGTCTATTGGCTCTCCCACCAGATACAATCTCATTTACTAGAACTGGGATTCGACCAGGTATAGGCCTACTCCTACCTGCTCAGTGACGCGACTTGAAACTATATGAAATTGATCTTAGCCTTAAGTCACAGATTACAGCCTTGGCAACAATAACTGTTTTCAATAACTGTTTTCAATAACTTGTTTTCAATAACTGTTTTTCAATTACTGTTTTCAATAACTGTTTTCAATAACTCTTTTCAGTAACTTTTCAATAACTCTTTTCAATAACTCTTTTCAATAATTCTTTTCAATAACTCTTTTCAATAGCCATTTTCAATTATTGTTTTCAATAACTTTTCATTAACTCTTTTAATTCACTTTTCAATGACTCTTTTCAATAACCCTTTTCAGTTACTGTTTTCAATAACTATTTTCAATAACTCTTTTTAATAACTATTTTCAATAACTGTTTTCAAATCTTTTTTCAATAAATCTTTTCAATAAGTCTTTTCAATAACTCTTTTTAATAACTCTTTTCAATAACTCTTTTCAATAACTCTTTTCAATAACTCTTTTCAATAACCATTTTCAATTATTGTTTTCAATAACTTTTTTCAATAACGCTTTTAAATCACTTTTCAATAACTCTTTTCAATAACTCTGTTCAATAACTCTTTTCAATAACTATTTTCAGTAACTCTTTTCAGTTACTATTTTCAATAAGTCTTTTCAATAACTGTTTTCAATAACTGTTTTCAATGACGTTTTCAATAACTCTTTTCAATAACTCTTTGCAATAACTCTTTTCAATAACTACTATTTTCAATAACTTTTTTCAATAGCTCTTTTCAATGTCTGTTTTCAATAACTGTTTTCAATTGCTGTTTTCAATAACTCTTTTCAATAACTGTTTTCAATAACTGTTTTCAATAACTATTTTCAATAAGTCTTTTCAATAACTCTTTTCAATAACTCTTTTCAGTAACTTTTTAATAACTCTTTTCAATAACTCGTTTTAATAGCTATTTTCAATAATTCTTTTCAGTTACTGTTTTCAATAACACTTTTCAATAACTGATTTCATTCACTCTTTTCAATAACTGTTTTAAATAACTGTTTTCAATAACTCATTGCAATAGCTGTTTTCAATAACTGTTTTCAATAACTGTTTTCAATAACTCGTTTCAATAGCTGTTTTCAATAACTCTTTTCAATAACTCTTTTCAATAACTCTTTTCAATTACTCTTTTCAATAACTCTTTTCAATAACTGTTTTCAATAACTGTTTTCAATAACTCTTTTCAATAACTCTTTTCAATAACTCTTTTCAATCTCTTTTCAATAACTCTTTTCAATAACTGTTTTCAATAACGTTTTCAATAACTCTTTTCAATAACTCTTTTCAGTAACTCTTTTTCAATAACTCTTTTCAATTACAGTATTTCAATAACGCATTCAGTGCTATATTCGTGTTGCATTTATATAATATATATATATTATATATATACACTGATATATACATATATTTATATATACAATGCTTTTTTCAGCCGGAGCGGTCCGGAACGGCGTTCCGGGACCTTTTTTCAGGAAATAAAAAATTATTTAGGTAATTAAAATGTTTCTTTAGAAATTATTTAAAATTATTTAGATACTTTAATTCAATTTCAGTGCTTTCGGTGTTTGTTGATACTGATGTATATGAAATGAAAATATTACCATAAAATATGCGCTTATGACTGTTCTGAATAGGCCTATGGGGAGTTCCGAAACCTTTTTGTCTAGAAAAAAGCACTGATATATATATATATATATATATATATATATAGACTTCAGGGTCAATCGGGTCAATCTACAAAAAAAACCACCTAACCCTAAAAAAATTGATACAAAAGGTTTCTCAACGGATTCTGGTACCATTTTTAATGCTTATTAACATACTAAAAGTCTCCTTTGATCTGACCATCGGAAAAGGGTCATTTTCAAGATGGCGTCCAAGATGGCTGCCTGGAAATAAAATTGTATATATCTCAGCCTAGAAAATTGATACAAAAGTTTTCTCAACGGAATCTGGTGTCATTTTTAATGCTTATTAACATAGTAAAAGTCTCCTTTAATCTGACCATCGGAAAAGAGTCATTTTCAAGATGGCGTCCAAGATGGCTGCCTGGAACTAAAATTGTCTATATCTCAGCCTAACAAATTGATACAAAAGTTTTCTCAACGGAATCTGGTACCATTTGTAATGCTTATTGACATAGTAAAAGTCTCCTTTAATATAACCATCGGAAAAGGGTCATTTTCAAGATGGCGTCCAAGATGGCTGCCTTGAACTAAAATTGTCTATATCTCAGCCTAGAAAATTGATACAAAAGTTTTCTCAACGGAATCCGGTACCATTCGGCATGCCTATCAATATGATGAAAGTCTCCTCTTTTCTGACCATCGAAACACGGTCATTTTCAAGATGGCGTCCAAGATGGCTGCCTGGAACTAAAATTGTCTATATCTCAGCCTAACAAATTGATACAAAAGTTTTCTCAACGGAATCTGGTACCATTTGGCATGCCTATCAATATGATAAAAGTCTCCTCTTTTCTGACCATCTGAACAGGGTCATTTTCAAGATGACGTCCAAGATGACTGCCTGGAGCAAACATTCTCTGTATCTCAAGAGCTACTGAACCTAGAAAGGTGTCTAACCATAGGCTTTATTGCCCATCGTTCAGCTGATCACTTAATACACGCCATTTAATGACAACATCAATAGTCATACAGTTTACAGTTACATAGCTTACACATTCAATTAGTCATCGTCATCGTCCGACTCCTCTAGAAGAAAATTGTTATGTGGATTGTCAAAGTTTGCAACTTGGCACGGTCCAAAGGCGGAAGAACATGGTAATCCATTTCTTCTACAAGAGCAGCGGAGTGTTCGACAGGAATTGAGGCAGTTGCAATGAATGACTTTCAAGAGAATGTCTTGCGCAGCTTTCATCGTTGATATTACTGGGACGAACCGATTCTCCTGCAGGTTCTAACCCCAGTTCATGGCATCCATACCCTCTCCTTTTTCTATCCATGTCATGATCTGGTAGTAAGCTCTTTGACAATGAAGTTTATAAGCAGGTTACTTGGCATCTTAGGTTATCAATAACCTCTGTGGGCTGAATTATCTCGGTAAATGCATTGGCACATAACCGAAGGACAGTATCACGTTTTACAATCTTATGGAAAGCATTCATTTTGCCAACGCTGAATATTCGAGATGTGGTGTCGCAACCTGTCATGGCGTGGATAAATAACACCTGAGAACAAATGTCATTTCCGACGATTTTCCGTAGATGGTTTATGTTATTGTATAACATAAACCATCTTTTGTCTTGTCAGATCTGAAGTAAAGACTTACGATGCATGCGGCTTCACATAGTACAGGAGTAAGACAAGGATGTCGGTGTCTTCTCCGATTAGCGTAGTTGTGTGTAGAAGAGATGTCTCCACTAGAGCCTTTACAATGTCTATGTCAGCATCGCCAGGTGCGTTGACCACAGTGTGGAATTCTTTTTTCTGAGCGCATCACTCACCAGCCATAGCATTTTCTGCTTATTGATAGCTCTTGACAGGAACTCCTCTTTCTATTACCGGACGGTGAAGTCGACGTACGACTGCGCTATTGCACCATAACATTCTCCTTTTTTCCATGGAATCCAATGAAGTATATAAGGAACCTCCATTGAAGACGTATCTCTCTGCCTCTAGTGGGAAATCTAGTAAGCCATCTCGTGCATGTTATCTGATCGCATATGCATGTTGTGGCTTATCGGCCTTTCTACAGACATTCCTGGATTCAAAGAGGGCAGGAGGGAAAGGACTGAGCTCGTAACTTATAACCTCTTACAATGACAGTTCTCCTGTTTTGGCAACTACCAGGAAAGGTTCGAACACAAGACCGGATTCAGTGGTTAGATGTGGAGCGACCCTGACATCTCACGTCTCTCCATGGGTTCTGACTTTATCCTTTCTTCTGAATGGGAGTGTGAATACAGGCTTTCCGACCATACTGTGTCATGACAAAGATGATCAGCGTCGGTCTCCTCCTTTCTCCAGGCTTGGGACTGGTATTACCAGAGTAGAGGCAGTGGCGTAGTTAAAGCCTATGGTTATACACCAAAAACACCTATCTAGGTTGAAAAGTGCTTGAGATATAGACTGTTTTAGCTCCAGGCAGCCATGTTCGACGCCATCTTGAAAATGACCCTGTTTCGATTATCAGAATAGAGGAGACTTCTACTAGTCAATAAGCATTACAAATGGTACCAGATTCCGTTGAGAAAACCTTTGTATCAATTTTCTAGGCTGAGATATAGACAAGTTTAGCTTCATGCAGGCAGCCATCTTGGACGCCATCTTGAAAATGACCCTGTTTCGATGGTCAGATTAGAGGAGACTTTTACTATGTTTATAGGCATGCCGAATGGTACCAGATCCCTTTGAGAAAACTTTTATATCTATTTTCTGGGCTGAGATATAGACAACTAGTTTAGCTCTAGGCAGCCATCTTGGACGCCATCTTGAAAATGACCATTTTCCGATGGTCAGATTAAAGGAGACTTTTACTATGTCAATAAGCATTACAATTGGTACCAGATTCCATTGAGAAAACTTTTGTATCAATTTTCTAGGCTGATTTATGACAGTTCAGCTCCAGGCAGCCATCTTGGACGCCATCTTGAAAATGACCCTTTTTCGATGGTCAGAATAGAGGAGACTTTTACATGATAGGCATGACAAATGGTACCAGATTCCTTTGAGAAAACTTTTGTATCAATTTGTTAGTTCGATATATATACAATTTTAGTTCTAGGCAGCCATCTTAGACGCCATCTTGAAAATGACTCTTTCCGATGGTCAGATCACAGGAGACTTTTACTATGTTAATAAGCATTAAAAATGACACCAGATTCCGTTGAGAAAACTTTTGTATCAATTTGTTAGGCTGAGATATATACAATTTTAGTTCCAGGCAGCCATTTTGGACGCCATCTTGAAAATGACCCATTTCGGATGGTCAGATCAAAGGAGACTTTTACTATGTTAATAAGCATTAAAAATGACACCAGATTCCGTTGAAAAAACTTTTGTAATTTTTTAGGCTGAGATATATACAATTTTAGTTCCCGGCAGCCATCTTGGACGCCATCTTGAAAATGACCCTTTTCCGATGGTCAGATCAAAGGAGACTTTTAGTATGTTAATAAGCATTAAAAATGGTACCAGATTCCGTTGAGAAACCTTTTGTATCAATTTTTTTTAGGGTTAGACCATATATTGACCCGTCTATCCCTACGCGGCGGCTTTGAGGTGGATTCGAACCCGCAACCCTCCAGCTGCAAGGCACCGAACATACCCCTATACCACCGCGCCCCGTAGCCTAATCGTAATCGTAATCTCCAAACTTCAAAAGCGCCACTCGAAAGCCAAGCAGAGGGCACCAGCTTATTCACGAGCGCTGCGTCTAGTCAGTTATGATTAAGCTGGTTCACGTGATTTCGAGGGAGTTCCCAGTCCGGTCTCCAGAGATTCAGAGGGGTACAGCAGATGTTAAGGGTGTGGGTGTCGATCGCTTAGGTCGAGAATTCACGCTGATTATTATGAGCGCCTCGGCGTTAAATTATGACGAAATAAATTGCTGCTGTTGCTTTCTCTGTAATAAAACCAGAGGGCAATAGGTGTAACTCATATGGGCTCCAAAGGGCCCCGTTTGGATAAATGGGTCCCATATGGGCTTCATATAATAATAATAATAATAATAATAATAATAATAATAATAATAATATCTTTTCTTTAATTTAGCGCCTGACAAACGCACTGCGCTGTACATTTACATGTTATGCAATTGAAACAATCTTAACTAGTTAACTACTAACAGAACAGACAGCTTGTAATACAACGGCGCTAATAGCAGCCTACAAAGCAAATCCGCCCTAACGGGGCTCGAACTCGGTACCTCTCGCACTCTTCGCCAGATGTTATCCAACGCGCCACCGGACCCCCCAAAGTTATATGCATAATATATATGCATGATGGCAGAGAATTATGTCGTTTCTCTCCCACGGTTTCTAAGATTTTCGTCTGACTCAAAAATCTCTGTTTGCTGAGTAAAGAAATTTCATTCTGAACTTTACCCTTACCTAGTGCAATCACTAGGCCTCTTATGAAGACACGCTAAAATAGCCTATACTGTATGCCTAACATAATTATAGTAAGCTATTGAATAGACCTATTGTGGTTGATCTTTGACTCCGTTGAATCTATGTATGGCCTATAGATATTATGGTTGAATGCTAAATTCTTACAATATTATCTGTGAGTTTCATGCCAGGCGATATACAACTGGCAATGGACGACCCGAATGAAATGCAGACGCATTTCGATGTTCATCTAGGGTTGAAGTAAGCTATAATAAAATACAGCCAATAGTAAAAACAAAGTTTTTTACTATATCCATCTAGTATCCCATAATGCGTCTTATGAAGCAGTCACCTCTACAAATATATAGTCCGCGTTCATTACGTCGCCCGATATCTATATTTAGAACGTTCTAAATATAGATATCGATGGGAAAAGGTGATTCCCCGATTCGAAAAGTTGAGTCCCCGATTCTATAAGCTAGCCTTTTTGGGGGAGGTGAAATTTTGATAGAATGAAGTGTGTGCGAGGGCGAGTCTATATGCCAAGTTTCACGACGATTGAATGATTGTAAGTGATCGAACTAGTCGTCGCAAGATTTGACTATTTAGCCTGTGGCTCAATCAAGCAAACATTCAAGCAATCAAGATTGCAAGATTCCCGCAAGTTAAACTAGATGGATAATAAAAAAAGAACCAATAGTAAAAACAAAGTTTTTTACTATATCCATCTAGTATCCTATAATCCGTCATATTAAGCAGTTACCTCTACAAATATATAGTCCGCGTTCATTTTACAACATAGCGTCCGTTTAATCAAGCACCGCACCCGTTTCTGTTGCAGCCAATGGCAACGCTGGCCAATCACAACGCTGCGTGTCGGAAAAGGGGATTCCCCGATTCGAAAAGTTGAGTCCCCGATTCTATAAGCTAGCCTTTTTTGGGGAGCTGAAATTTTGATAGAATGAAGTGTGTGCGAGGGCGAGTCTGTCTGCCAAGTTTCACGACGATTGAATGATTGTAAGTGATCGAACTAGTCGTCGCAAGATTTGACATTTTAGCCTGTGGCTCAATCAAGCAAACATTCAAGATTCCCGCAATCAAGCAAGATTCCCGCAAGTTAAACTAGATGGATAAAAAGAACCAATAGTAAAAACAAAGTTTTTTACTATATCCATCTAGTAGTCATATTAAGCAGTTACCTCTACAAATATATAGTCCGCGTTGATTTTACAACATAGCGTCCGTTTAATCAAGCACCGCACCCGTTTCTGTTGCAGCCAATGGCAACGCTGGCCAATCACAACGCTGCGTGTCGGAAAAGGGGATTCCCCGATTCGAAAAGTTGAGTCCCCGATTCTATAAGCTAGCCTTTTTGGGGAGCTGAAATTTTGATAGAATGAAGTGTGTGCGAGGGCGAGTCTGTCTGCCAAGTTTCACGACGATTGAATGATTGTAAGTGATCGAACTAGTCGTCGCAAGATTTGACATTTTAGCCTGTGGCTCAATCAAGCAAACATTCAAGATTCCCGCAAGCAAGCAAGATTCCCGCAAGTTAAACTAGATGGATAAAAAATCAAAGCATTCACAAGAAGAAAGATATGAGCAATCGACGATAACTGTGATGTACAACGGCTGGACTGACGTCATAGAAGGAGCCTGAAGAGTCGTTGTTAGATACTCCACGCACCTTGTATGATGTCATTAACGTTTGAACGTGTTCTCCCTCGCCAAGACTGCATGGGCTGGGAGCGTCACTGATTAGATAAATTATTCTCGATGGGCGCTATACAAATATACTGCATTATGAGACGGCACACTCGACACGTCGAACCTCGTTCAGAAGTGACAACATCAAAGTAACAGGGAAGTTCAGTGTGGGCTAAATATTGGATGCAGGATTGCAGGGCAGACACTATTTACGATTTTTCTTCTTCTCTGCATCTGTAGGCCTATAGTTAGGCTTGGCCGCCTGTTTCTTTCTGCCTGATTCCCTCCACGCTTCACTAACGTAAGCCTATTTATGCAATTTTGCCAATCATGCAGACCAATTGCAAAAGGAGTGATGTGTGCGAGAAGAAGTTACACGTTGGTCTAAGTGTGTGGCAATGGCAGACATATAGGACCAGTTAGGACACCTATATAATAATGTATTATAAGACATACATGGATCCTGAGTGGCCGAGTGGGTTGGTGCCCGCTCGTCGCGCCGGCGCCCCGGGTTCGCTTCCCGGTCGGGTCGGATTATCAGAGATTAATTTCTCGGATCTTTACTGCGGGTGGCTCGGTCGAATTATAAACGTGGAGTACAATACAACACACAATACAACACATCACAATACAACTGGGGCGCGGTGGTGTAGGGGTATGTTCGGTGCCTTGCAGCTGGAGGGTTGCCGATTCGAATCCACCTCAAAGTCGCCGCGTATGGACCCTGGGCAAGTCCTTCACTCGCAATTGCTCATGCGCTTCGGCGTGAAACTCCGATTCAGCGTTCGCGCAGTAGTCGGGAGTGCCTCTGAATGGGAAATCTGGTTGGGGCGCTATAACAAGTGTTCAAATACAATACAATACAATACAATACATATACCAAACTAAAAAGCCATTTTACATGTATCCGACTTTTGAATGACTGACTGACTAACTGACTGACTGACTGACTGACTGACTGACTGACTGACTGACTGACTGACTGACTGACTGACTGACTGACTGACTGACATTCACTCACTCACTAACTCACTCACCGAATGAGTGAATGAATGTTGATTGCCTGACGTCTGATTTTTTAAGTTAACTTCGACTGACAGACAGACAGACAGACAGACAGACAGACAGAATGAATGAATGAATGAATGAATGAATGAATGAATGAATGGGCGATCCAGTCACTAAGTCACTCAGTAATTCATTCCCTAATTCACCCACTTGCTCGATCGCTCAATCGATCGATCACTACTGGTACAGTTAGCTACATTGGTTAGAGCGTAGGCTCGTGAATAAGCTGGTGCCCCGCGCTTGGCTTTCGAGTGGCGCTTTAGAAGTTTGGAGATTACGATTAGGCTGCGTCTCACGCGCCTCTGTGTACGGGAGCGTGTGTATCACTATGACGGTTCGCTTCCCGATGCAGACTTATTTCAGAGATTTCATCTCAGGCTGGCACGGTCCGTACACGGGGACCTTACATGTAAATGGCGTGGCACCGATTGAAACGGGCAGCGGTGGTGAAGTATCACACTTTATCAATTCAGTGAAAAATTAGCAGGGTTGCGGCTAAGCCTATATAATGAGCCTAAGCCTATTATAGTGAGCCTATATAAAGACGTTAACATTTATATTTACATTCAACTCACCGAACTGTCATTAAAATGCGATAGTCTGATATGCATTGCATTATATAGTTTCATAGCCATTGCACAATACATATTTCCTATTATAGTGACCTGTCATCAGGATTCGATCTGCCGACAGGATTTGATGGTTATACCTCTAAGAGCAAAAGCCAAGTTGTCAACCATAATAAAAAAAGCTTGTGTAGTGGCAGGGACGTCATTTGCCCCCCACCCCAAATATGATGACAAAATCAACTATTTATATATATGCGATGATAAGTGATATGATGCGGTGTTATTGCGATATGATATAATGTAAGGTGGTGTTATGCAATGTGATACAATGTAATATGATGCAATGTGATGTGATGTGATGTGGTAACGTGATGAAATGGAAAGTGATGTGATGCTATGTGATCTAATGCGATGCGATGCAAATTGGTGCAATGTAGTGTGATGTGATGCAATGTGGTGCGATGTAAAAGCGGTGCAATGTAATGTAATATGTTGCATGTGGTATTATGTAATGCGACTTAGTGTAGCGTGATGTGTTGTGATGTAATGTGATGCAACAGAATGTGTTATTGATGTGATGTGTGTGGTGTGTGATGTGATGTGATAGCGTGATGTCATGTGATTTGACGCGAGGCGATGAGATTATCGTTACCCAATATGACGTAATTGGATTTAGTATAGATCGTATTTCCCTGTACACGGTGCTTAGTCAAGGCACCGGAAAATCAGTTACACGTAGCCTACGAAACAAGCCGCGAAACAAGACTTCGAAGGTGATTTCTTCAGGCTAAGGTCTCCGTCTAATCTAGACGCCAGATTTATATTACACTTTAATCTAAACCACCAAATGCTAGCCAAGCAGCTTTGCGTCCAGGCCAGGCCTGTCAATAAAAACAACATGTTGGAATTATTGACGATTGAGAAGGAAAAGGACATGGAAAGGATTAATTGGGCAAAGCTACACGAATACGGAAACGAATGTTATAACAAGGAGAGAGAAATCGAAGAGATTATGTGGGAATACTGTCTGTGACCAGTGATAGGTATTAAAACTTTGAAAGCATATCACTTCAACTACTTTTAACTAATTTTGAAGTAGTCAAACTAATAGTCAATAACTAGGTTTATAAAGAGTAGCTAACTCCTTTTAAAACTGTGGCGGACAAGAAACAAGGAATACGTAAGCTACAGGTTATTTATTATTTATAAAAAATAAGATGTTAGTTTAAATAATACAAGAAAAATATAATAGTTTTAAACCTATGTTGATTCGTAGACTTCAGTTTGTTTCTAGCATTAAACGATTTAATATATTAATTCAATTTACTAGTAACTTAAGGTCTTATTCTGTTCAGCAGCAATATAACTAAGAACGATTTTAAAAGCTGCAGGGTGAAGGAAGCATTGGCAGTCGATGCTGGCCGACAGCCTAAGTACTGGACGTCTTGGTTATAACTCAGCTGTCTCTATCCACCGCCTCCCGAGGGAAGAGATGTCTCCCACGGAAGAGATGTCTCCCACGATAAGCGTTAGATCGGGTGCAAGATAAACAGTGTCGGCCGAGCCGGACCATGGATGCAGCCAGAACAGACAATTGAATAAATCTTGTCGTGCTTTGCATGCTTCGATGTTGAAGTGTCTGATGCTATTGTATTTCACGCCAACGAGCCAAGGCAATTACTTTTGGTTGTTTTTATCAGCGATATAGAGTACGTTCGTGTGCTGGACGAATATAGCATATATAGATTACAAATTCCCGGGTTCAGGCCATTTACGAAGTGTGGATTTAAGGATAAGAGCACGGAGGACCCGTTTATGGACTCGTGGAAACGAAAACAACTTGTACAGTTTGAAGAGAGTGAGTCATGCATGCCAGGAGCATGAGTATTGGAGGTGGCAAAGGAGAAACAGGTCGGTGCGCTTGCGTCGTAGCCATTTCTGGTTGAGAGACCGCTTCAACTGATTCGATTTCACGGTTCGGAACTTCGGACCCATCCCTGTTGCAAGGTCGATTGAAGAGCTGATCCTTGACGCTGTGACGGCAGAACTGTATAACTGCAGATACGACGGACCAATGTCCCAAACTTGACTACAAGAATTTATGCATCTACAGTGACCAAATATATAAGAGACAGACAGGGTCAGACACAGACACACAGGCAGACAGGCAAGCACTATGTAAGAGAGAGAGAGAGAGAGAGAGAGAGAGAGAGAGAGAGAGAGAGAGAGAGAGAGCCAGACAGACAGACAGACAGACAGAGACAGAGAGAGACAGAGAGACAGAGAGACAGACAGGCAGACATACTGACATACATGTACATACAGATCATGGACTTCTACATAATAGCTAGCCAGCTATTATTAAGACGTCTATGATACAGATGTGTACAGTAATCCAGATACCAGGCCAGATGGAGCCGAGCGGTCTATACTGACTCCATCTGCTTATCATAGCCTAAAGCACACAACCCAGAAAACAGACAGACAGTTTCCGGCTATTGTTCTACTCGTAACGCTGCGTCTCTGGTGAATATCTTTCTTGGATTCCAAGTATTAAATATTTTATCAGCTCATTATGAGCCTCGTTTCTATATCCTTATTGTTGCATTTTCATTTATCTATTAGCCTATGGGAAGGACTAAGTACTAAGTAAGTAATAACTTTTGTAGCTGGCACAGTCACACTGCTTTGTAATTTGGATGTACGCTATTGGCTAGTCAAGCATCCGCCATATGGGAGTGCAAATAGAAAATCACACGTTAATCAGAGATTAGTTTATTAAGCGCTTCCTGCAGGAAGAAAGCGAATCTGGGCTTAGAAGATAGATCTACAATTTGAGCTCCAGGCGGCCATCTTGGACGCCATCTTGGAAATGACCATTTTCTGATGGTCAGAATAGAGTAGACTTTTACCATGTTTATAAGCATGCCAAATGGTAACAGATTAATTTGAGAAACTTTTTGTATCAGTTTTGTAGGGTGGGATATAGACAATTTTAGCTCCAGGCGGCCATCTTGGACGCCATCTTGGAAATGACCCTTTTCCAATGGCCAGGACAGAGTAGACGTTTACTGTGTTAATAACCATGCCAAATTGTAATGAAATTAACTGAAAAACCTTTTGTATCAATTTGTTGAGGGTTAGACCATAAATTGACCCGCATATATATAGCTCCCACGCCGCTGAGGCAGCAGTATATATACATGTATCACAACACTATCGTGGTTGTAAAGAATTAGTTGCAGTGTATACCAGGTCAATATAAGGGAAAGAGGTATCTCAATCTTCTTAATCAGCGGTCCCTAAGCAGCCAAGTCAAACAGACCATATTTCTTTACGCATAGAAGCAGATGCCTCCGACAACGAGGAACGCCGCATCCTATTTCATCCTCCGTACCTAATCCAACTTAATGCAGACCAAGGACAAACGGAAGGACACAAACAGATAGCCAAACACAGACAGCAGGACATATACACTGACAGAAAGGCATGTGCAGAGTACAGACAAGAAGAAGACAGCCAGGCATACAGGGAAATGCATCTAAATACACGGACAGATATTGATAACGCTTAGTAAGAAGCGGAGATAACAGTTCGTGCAATCGTCGGCCTAGATTTCTCCAGCGAAAAATCCTGCATCTATATCTAGACCGATTTCTCGTCTGTATACCATAAATCCAGAGGTCCTAATGCAGGCACCTTCCTGTCTCCTTCCCTGCCCCACTAACCTCTCTCCCCAACTCCATTATTTTGTTCTTGCCTCTATCATTTTGTGCGCCTGTTTCCTCTTCTGTACCTGCTTCCCAGTTCTCCGCCTTCCCTTTATTTCTCCCTCTAGATGCAAACACTTATCGAAGGCGAATTAAAGCCAGAGCGAGATAACATTGGGTATTCAATTAAGTGCACTGACTATAATGCACAATGTATATGCACATGCATATGCATTTAGACATGCATATATTCATGTATATACATATTCACGTAAACACACATAATTGTGCAAATGCATATAGCCAACACATGATTCATATTTATGTTCATCTCTATATTTTCCTCCCTGTTTTGTATGTGTCCATCTGAACGCCTACACAACTCTTTTTAATGACATTTGAAAGGGTTTGAAAGCCATTTGTAGGAACATATACCATGCAGAATGCTTCCTCAGTGTCTGGATGTCGGCAGCTGTGACTATCAGTGGTTGGCCACACCTTGCATTGGTTGATCTAGTTAGACCGTCGCACGACACTGCAATCTGGTCTTTCAGGGATCGTATATGGAATATCATCATGCAGTTAAACGCATGCCTAGGATGTATGGAATGTCATCCTTTCAAACATATGCTTACGGAAAGTATGTCAACCACTTAAGCACGTGTCTGGAATGTACGGAATGTCATGCACTTAAACGCATACCTAGAAATATTTGACAGAATATCAATCACTTAAGCATATGCTTAGAATGTACGGAATGTCATTATTAGGTTTAAACATTTGCCTGGAACGTGTCATACACTTAAGCATATATTTTTTCTTTCGAGCTTTCAACCAATGGACAGAGAGATGTTGATGATGAAATCTCCGATGGATGCAAATTGCGGTAGATCAAGTGGAAATGAAGTCAGGTGATTGCAGACACACACGGTTGGCTTCTCGCGTCCGCTGCTACTTTCCCGTCTCCACAGCTCAGTGATTAATTGGACCGTAGACAGATCAGAGCATAAAATCTGTCGAGAAACATAAAACGTCGAAAAGATGGTCGACGACAAGCATCCAGATAGCCATGTACTCCTTGCTCTTCATTCGGAGCATATAACATGCTTATTGGACGTAGTGGGAAGGGAGGAGGACTCGGGAGGGAGGAGGTCTCGGGAGGGACAGTCTAAGGAGGGAGAGGTTCTCGGGAGGGAGGGGTCTCAGGAGGGAGAGGTTCTCGGAAGGGAGGGGTCTCAGGAGGGAGGGATTCTCAAGAGGAAGGGTCTCGGTAGGGGAGGGGTCTCAGGAGGGCGAGGTTCTTGGGAGGGAGGGGTCTCAGGAGGGAGGGATTCTCGATGTCTCGGTAGGGGAGGGATCTAAGGAGGGATGGGGTCTCGGGAGGGATGGGGTCTTGGGAGGGATGAGGTCTCGGGAGGGATGGGATCTCGGGCCGACGCCGATGCCGCCGCGGTCGGCTAACCTCTTCCGACCAATTGACTTTCATTGACCGCCTCTTTCGTCGACTTCTGCGATTCCGGTCTTTCGTAAAGCGAAATCCGGTGCCTCTCATCGGAGCAACTAACTCATACATGCGTTCATGCAAGGACCTCTGTATATTATCTATATATTTTCTATTATAGGAGGCCATGGTTCTTGCATACACACATACATACATAAATATATATTTAAATACAATATATATATATGTGCATACATGCATACAGCCTCTAGCGGGAGCTTTTGGTCCCTCGTGCTAGTACCTCAACTGGCCAGTGTCGTGCCTTTTCAGTTGTAGGTCCTTCGGTCTGCAATGGTCTCCCATTGGAGATGCTCCTGCTACCTAGGGATGGTTCTTCCACGTTCTATAAACTCCTTAAGACTTTTTTGTATCAACGTGGTTGGACTGGGAGCGCCTCTGAGTAGGCTTCTTGAAGGGGCGCTATATAAAGCCTTGAAAAGAATTAAATGAATAAAAACATACCTATAATGGATAAGTACGACATACTTATACATATATACATTCATGCATAAAAGCTGTACACATGCTAAGACGCCATACATATATTTACAGACCATGGGAATCCTTTTTTCTGAAGGCTAATTGCTGGTCCTTCCAGCAAATCCAACAGTAAACTGTCTATAATGGCATTCCAAGGGAGACTTAAGAGGTTACGCTACAGTCACAAAAGTAGCCTCCTGTGTGTAGAAGTCAATTAGTAGGATATAAAATGGAACTTTCTGCGTGTTCCCTAAATTCGACAAATCGTTAAAGAAATTGAGTGACCTCAATTAACATCGTCGACCGCCTCTAATCCATGTGGCGCCATGCAGGCTAAACACAAGCAGCCGTGAGTATACTTTATGAACGAAGTCGTTGGCGCATGTTGGGTTGGGCTACATTATATTTTTTATGCTAAGAAAACGGTTATTTGAAACATTGCGTAGGTCTAAAGTCATCAATTCCTACACAATTATCGACAGCAGGTGGCTGGCTTCTTAAAATGTGTCCAAAATAATGTGCTGTTTAGCATAGCGGGTTATTCATGCAACCCATTAAGAAAGATCTGCTGTAGAGTTTGCGCAGGGCTGGACGGACAGTTGGACAGTCGGACAGGCTGAAAGATGGACGAGCAAATCCATGTAGCGACATGCAGGAGGGACAGATGGACGGACGGACAGATGGACAGATGGACGAACGAACGTACAGATGGACGAATGGATGGACGGACGGAAAGATGGATGGACGGACGGAAAGATGGACATATGGACAAATGGACATATGGACGGACGGACAGATGGACGGACAGATGGATGGACATATGGACGACCGAACGTACAGATGGACGAATGGACGGACAGATGGACGGACATATGGACGGACATATGGACGGACATATGGACGACCGAACGGACCGATGAACAATGAAGAGTGACATTCCGTTCCCTATCAAAGACCTCAATTAACAGCAAACAAATCGATCAATGTTTCCGAAAACAGTATTTCAAAATAGCACCACACAATTAAGCAAGACTCATCAATCAGCGTTCATCCCAACTTAAACCAGTTGTAGCAACTGGTATAAGTCGACGACTTCGCTAAATCTTTTGGTTATTAGGTGAGGATATCAGGTCAACAACTGCTGACTCGAAGTCAGCAACAAATTATTCTGCCTGCAACACTAAATCCGAATTATTTGAAGCAGTCAGCGCAAATGAGGTTTACGCATCGTTAAGAGATCTTCAGAACAGATACGCGACCTTGACCATGATCCAGCTTGGCTCATTGAAGGGTTTCCTAACAGAAATATGCAACACTTTGCTCAGCTGCAGGAGCTTTTGGAAACATCCTCATGTAGGCCGGTCCTCAAAGGTATAACAATAAAGATCTTTATGCAGTGTTATCAAAATCAAATAGAAAGGTTTCAGCGATGCCATTTTAATCAAAACTAGATTTTGTTTATCGCAGGCTTATTAATTACTTTAACCAATGTTCATGTCTTCCTTCTCAGTAGTCTGTCGTACGATTCCACTAAACTTCCATCATTCGTGATTGACTGATAAGTCAATCACGAATGGCATTGACAAACGTACGCTCGTTAGCTTACTTCAGGGCCAAAAATAGTGTCTAGCTTACTTCAGGGCCAAAAATAGTGTCTAGCTTACTTCAGGGCCAAAAATAGTGTCTTCTCACACAAAGTTTGCAGTTGACACATGTCTGGAGTGAGCAGTTTGTAGCGTAAAGTTTTGATTGATAAGCTCAAGTCAACTACATTACGATTTCATTCTAATAGGGCTACCTAAAATTTTACTTGCCAGTTGAAATAGAGTATGAAAGTTTGAGGGAGACGTTCAGCTGACATTTTAGGTGCTCGCTAACTTGACATAACTTTTGAATTTGACACTTATCGGTATCGTTTTCTGGTTATCTTTTCCAAATCGAGCCAACTTTAGAATTACTGTATGCATGACTAGTACATACAATTCATATGCGTTGCGCTTTACCTTACAATGGCATGGGAAAGATATAACCGTTTGTGTAGTAGGTCTGTGGACCGAGTTGAGGCGATGGAGAGTACCATAGGCCTACACAGTAGGATACACTAAGATGTCGTGGGTTAGCGCGCCGTATGTGGCAGCGGTCAGTTGCATTTGTAGAGTTCGCGTGCATTTTCCAATTTTTACAGTTTTGTTAAGCGTTCTAGAAGTAGCTTGCTACCAACAACGCTATATAAATCGTCGTAATTACAATTACAATTACAATTACAAGTCGTGATTGAAATGGAGATTAGAGGAAAAGCCACCTTTCGATGACAACATGCGACGTCTCTTCTACAATTAGCATTCAGTGACAATGGAGCTGCACGCAGTAGATCCAAATAAAGCAACGTCGACCTGCTTAGTTCCGTTTTTCGACAATTCAGTCGTTCGTCATATCCGGTCAGCAATCAGTGCCTGTCAGCGACTAGGACTCCACGCAGCTGTCAGTCGCAATATAAATAGCCAGTCTAACTATACACTGCCTCTTCCCCTCCCTCGTCGCTTCCATACTGTGAGAACCGGCGTTGCTAATAGCCTTCGATAGACGAGACAACGCTGGCAACTAACGCCGATTAAGAGACAAAGCAAACAGGGATCCTTTTGAGCGCTTATTCAGTAGAAACGAGTTTGCAATCTACTTACTCTTTTACATCAGGTGTTGCGCAGCTATTCCACCGATTAGGAATTAGTCGCAATTGTAATCGTACATTTGTATAGCGCCTCTTGAAGATGAGAAACTAATCAGGTGAGTTCCCTATGCTCGCGCAAATGATGTTAAATTTTGGTTAAGAATAAACAGTGAGCCAGCTGGTGACAAAGCAGTTCATCAGTGGAGGACTCCCGCTTAATAATACTTTATTTTACCTATCCCGAGTTTACAAACTTTACAGATATACAGCGTATACATAGTATACATACATAAGTACAGGCAGACATACGTACATATATACATAAACACATACATACATACATAAATGCATACATACATGCATACATACATACATACATACATACATACATACATACATACATACATACATACATTCATACACTGAACAACGATGAGTCGGGCGATTATGAAGTCCGTTGCTGCAAACGGTAGGCTCAACATCCTGCAGCAGCCCAGCCCAGAAGAAAGGAGGCAGCAGAGGCATGCATCAACAGCCAACCGAAACTGACGGTCGACTTTAGTCCAGATTCTCAACGACCTTCCTTCATCGAATACAAGATTACTCGGTTGCAGACGATATGCAATGATCAAAGCTCTGGGGAGAACTTACCACGTCTTCACAGACGGATCGATTCAAATTGAGTCATTGACGATCACGCAACGGTCGCACATGCTAGTAAACACTAAACACCGTGTAAAAAAACATGCACTCTTTCTCGAAAACGAAAATAACCCCACACTAGAAGTCCGAATATACACGAAAATGAGAACGAGTTTCAGCAGCATTCTTAGGGCAAGTTAAATTGCATCAATGTAGACAACATCGATATAATTATAAGCCTAGCTTTCGAGTTCTTGTAGGCCTATCTCTGTTGTTATATCTGCGACTCAACTGACCTACTTAGGTATACATTGGTTAGACCGTAGGCTGCATTCCGTACTCCTTTGTGTAAGAGAGCATGCGGATCGCGGTTCGCTTCCCGATGCTGGCTTATTTCAGAGATTTAAATCTCTGGCTAGCATGGCAAGGTACATGCACGGGGACCTTAGATGGCATGGCGCCCATTCAAACGGGCAGGCGGTGGTGAGGATCTCACCCGATCAGTTAATTGAAAAATGAGCAGGGCGAGGCCATTATACGCTATAGAAAAGTGTGAATATTTAAAGTTACAAATCTGCTATTCAACGATGTCCTTATAGAAGGACTATCGAAAAGTGTGTATCATAGAAGAATTATCACCCTATCTTACACCCTACCAAAATATCCATAATGTATTATATATTATACAGAAACCACGTGCTTTTTGTTAACGAAAACCCTGTTGCTCTTCATTAACACTTCATGGGCTTCACGTCCCCAGGGCTGTAACCGATCATCATTCAAATCCCGTACGACCGTCGTTACACTTCACACCGATCCTGTCACATAGATCCAAATATAGACTGGGAGGTTATGCCAATATTTAGCTCTCCAGTTCCTATTCGCCTGGAGAAATGAGAGTGCTCCTTTCCCCGAAACGATGCGCTTTCTCCAAAGTTCTCCAGATGACAGCGCCGAAATAGCGAGTAAAGCCATTTATGACACCTGAATTGACATGCGCTATGTGTCATCGGCGCATGTTCTATCTCGGCGCATGTTCTGCCTCCCTTTACGTAATAGGGACCCTCCGGGCACATGGAACAACTCCCTTGATGCTACATGGAATCGCTCAGAGCACCACAATGGCGAAACCCAAATAAGTTTTCGAAAAACATTTTATATGCTTTTACATGCGAAATAAAAAAACCTGAAATCTTGCGACCATTTCCAATAAAGAAACCCTCCCCGAAATCTTAAAACCCTCTAAACGGAATGTTTATGGCTAAACCTAAATGCATACACATGGCCGCACTTTCGCAATCGCATCGCGTTCTGACAATGTGTAAATGAATAAACGAATATTCTGTCTATTTCATCGATCTACCGATCTTCCATCCACCCAACCCCAACCCACACCCATCCATCCATCCATCCATCTATCCATCCATCCATCAATCCATCCATCCACATATCAATCCATCCATCCATCCATCCATCCATCCATCCATCCATCCATCCATCCATCCATCCATCCATCCATCCATCCATCCATCCATCCATCCATCCATCCATCCACCATCCATCCGTCCGTCCGTCCATTAATCCATCCATCCATCCATCCATTCATCTATCCATCCAATCCCACCCATCCATCCACCCAGTCCTCCATCTATACACACCCATCCAACCATCTAGCTGGCTTGTTTTTTGGCTGAGTGCGCGTTGAAAGCCCTAGATGAATCGTGTGATCATATTGAACGTATACCATTTTCCGGCAACAAATTATCTGCAAAATGCGGTCTCAGCATCAAAACAAATCTCAGATCCATTAGTCAGACTCTGCAGGCGTCAACAACATTTCAAGCACAATTCAGAAACAGATTAGTCCAGTCCGGCGTTTTTGTAGAATAGCTCCCTGCTCGATTCTCTTTGTACGCATCTCTTTTGACTACATGATCTATTATTATCACAGACCAAAGTATTTGCTTGAAATCCTTCCATATTTTCATAATAACAGAGATTGTTATCGTCGCGAAAATACCGCTATATGATGCTTCTTCCGGAGGAGCGAAAGGAAATAATAAGAGAAGGAAATTAGAAACAAGAGAGGGGAAACATATCAGAATTTTTTTAACCAACAACAGTTCGGCCAGTGTAACGATTTGTGTTAGAGTCATTATTCCAGGTGTCAGAATGAAATCCTGTGTTGACGGTTCAGTTGGCATGGGCTAATCTATAAAAATATTCACAATATAAACTGTCAGAAAACATGCATTAGTTAGGCCCTGACATATAATACAATCCTACAACACGAGTCAGGTTTGCAGGAGAGCCTCTGCTCTGTTTTTCACCTATTGACGCTAAATAAATTTACAATTACACATACACTGCAATTGAATACCGCGCGTGACCTACACCCACACACCCACACACACTCACACATGTGCAACACACACACACAGACATTAAACTGTCAAACACACACACACACACACGAGTAAGTAGAATTTCTGGTGTAGAATGAAATCAAGCGGTGACCAACAGTGCATTATAATACACGTATAAAACTTTCATTTGATTCTTTTGTATAGGCTATCACATTAACCACATTATCTGAAGAAATAATGGCGTCGACATTATAAGGGCTTTGCTCATGAAAAGCCAGATTACGAAAAACATCAACATGTCGACAAGAAGCCATTTAATGCATCGCCCGCACGACAAGTTATAAGGCGAAAATTGGTTTTCAGCTGTAATAACCAAACACTGTTGTTGGAATAACGATACCCTGTTGACCCCTAGGAAGGAATGCAACAACCAACGAGATGTGAAATGGACGGAGGACGATAGGTTTAAGCCGCTAATCGTTCGCTTGGAAAAGGTCACGTGAGAATAGAGTCGTTATGGAATCCAGGACGCGGGAATAAGCCGCGTGCGAATGGGGTCACTTGGAAACGCGGTCAAGTTGGAATGCTTTGGACTTTGAAGACAGGTATTAATTATCAAGTCAAACCGGCAATGAGTTGTCGAGAATATAATGTGTATTCATCATCATCATCACCACCACCACCACCACCACCACCACCACCACCACCACCATCATCACCACCACCACCACCACATCACCATCATCATCATCACCGCCATCATCATCGCCGCCGCCGCCGCCACCACCACCACCACCACCATCATCATCATCATCATCATCATCATCATCATAATCAACTCCACCGCCATTATCATTGTCATCGGTCATTATCAATTGTCCTCGCGGTCAATATCAACCGCAGCAGCAACCTCAACAGCAGCAGCAGCAGCGGCATGCGGCATACCCTATCGGGAGATTTGCCGATTCCACCAATCTGCCACAACCGAACCGGTCTTTGGCCCGTATCATGCAGGTAGTGTATTGCGCTGAGTTCAGCGGTCTCTGATTTGTTCAATTGAATTGGAGCTATATAATTTTACAATTACGATTGCAACGCCCTACAACTGAAAACCGTGCAATTGAATACCGGACCGATGTCCATCTCCACCAATTTGGCCTTTGGGATTTTTCAATCATAATAATAATAATAATAATTGCCCTGAGAATTACACAATAATTATTGTTGCGTAATTCCACAAGGCAAAAGATGCGTTTGCCGATGATTGTCGATAACCATTCAGACGTGCCTGAGCAGCTGCAGTCAGCGAAGGAAGCACTGTCTTGAGTGTCATCAAAGACGGTTTCATCCAAAGTACCACCTGCGTACAAGAGTAGGTCTACCGTTTAGATGGAACAGTTTGACAAATATAATGCTCTTGCGCACTTGGTCTGATATACAAAAAACGGCAACTGGTCTCTCCGCCGCTGCTATTATGGCACCGAGCATTTTTAAAGGTTTACGTTACATCATATACATTACATGTAGGGCCTATACAGAACTTAGGTATACATTACATCGATCAATGAAAACTCGATTATAGCGTACCATCAAGATATCTACACTCAGCCGAACCACGGTTGAAAAGAACAGCTTTCAGGAGAGGTATAAAATGCAGGTGAAGAGTTCCTAGAGGTATAGCTGAAGGAGAAGATGCAGCGATCATTTGAGTTTTTGCGGTTTAATGTTTTTCTGGTTGCATTATTCCTGTCTGCCTAAGAAATAAAGTATATGTTATTTTATGTGTGTGTGTATGTAAGTAGGTTTAAACATAACAAGGGCAATAACCTGTTTGCTTCGTACACAGTTCCCGTCGCGAACTGCTGTCAGGCCTTAAGTACCGATCGTAAAGAATAAAATACTTTCGCGTTCTATGCCTTGTCCAGACCAGCGTCACAGTGGTGCTTAAGAATTGCAGTAACATGAAATTGTCGATGATTGTTGGTCACATTCGGTCGAGGTCAATAGTTCACGCACATCGACAAACCCTGAATACGCCTACGTCAGTAATATCAACTGCGCCAGATGGATTCCACATAAGCGAGGTTAAAAAACAATCGAGGTTAGAATAACACGGCTATATCGTCTTTCACTGTAAACAGGCTCAGCGCTCCACAGAGTCCAGGCTATTGTATGCTGTAATAATGGAACTTTTGTGTAGTGCTGCCTGTTGTTTTCCATATGCTCTTCCAAGAATGTTATTTCAATTGTTTTCCTGTCGACCACCGGGTTACAACAGACTCCATTAGTCCATGATCGATGAGCTGGCGAAATAAAGATTAGTTGCAGTTAATCGTCGTATATATGTTTCGACAGCACAATACAATGGAAAATCAGAGCAGGAAGCGATAACCTCTGATAATGAAAAAAGACTTGAGTTAGGTGAAGCAAATAGTCAGCTATAGAGCCCTACAAAGCTCCTGTATTTATTGATAACGGTCTAAATCTTAATATTTCTTAGGTGACCTAAGTGACCTGTATATCACATGAATGGATGAACTGAATATTGGACTATATATATTTTTTCGTTAGCACGGTCTTGTATACAATATAGGCTTGGACCACCAGTTAGTAAAGAGGAACGTGTAAGAAGAGGGACCTAATTCCATAGTGTAGGCCTATGACAAAAAAACGGAAAAGTTCTAGTTTTTGCCACGGCAGTCCTCGCTTGCTGTATTTATTAAAATGTTCAGGTCGAGGTGTTAACTTTGCCCTTTTAAATTTCCGTCTTATTCGCAGCCATTGATGCACACATTTTTCAAACAAAATAAAATAGAAAGTTGAAGATATAGGTTTATTCAGGGTTTCAAGTGGTGTTAGAACTGTGGGAACGGCGTTCCCACTGCTCTCGAAATTTTTTGCTTGCGTTCCCACTGCTCACCATGCAATTGAACCCTGATAACATAGGCGTTCCAACAAAACTCTCTTCGGAGTTCCCACTGCTCACCCAAAGCACTTTAACCACTGGACTTATTGGTATAGAACTATTTCAAGTCGAGACTTCCTGGGATCTCGAAGACAAGGTCGAGAGTCAATAGTGAAAGTCAGTCTTGTTTGTCAGGATTCGTCCGGTGTTAGGCTTAAGCCTCTGGCCACTCCAGTTCCTCTGCGCAATAGAAATGTTCTAAAGATCTGTTATATATCTGCAACCTCGTCTGCCATATCCTGGAAATGCATTGTATATGGATGCATAGTAATCTTAATTGCTCCAAACTCTAAACCTACCTCTGAAGACTGAACCCATAATGAAAAGTACTCTTATCTGCATGGAGTCTGTATTCAAGGTGGTCGCTGTGTTGAGCAGTACAATACGGCCTACAATGTTTAGAAGTGCACACACGACCGTGCGACAAAATATCGATGGCATTGAGCAATTGTGCATGAAGGAATTTTTCAAAGTCCTTACAGCTTCAGTGCAGGATCCAACCTGCACTCTTCAGCTATCGTTCCCACAATGATCTGCTTGCACAGAGACCCGTGTAAACTGTATACACGGCAGCTTTCAATAAGAAATATGTCTGTGATGTTGACGCAGAGAAAGCGAACGGAGGGAGCGTGTCAGGCAAACAGACGCCACTCCTTAGGAAGCATTTTTCTTCCTCACTACTTATCTCTAAAGTGTATGGCTCCCAAAGACACATCAGCCAACGACGACTTCTCTGTTTGTCTTGGCTCCTATAGATAGGACGATTATATTTACAGACCTATTCTCATCCCATTCATAGATAGGTTACACCAACCCACGTAAGCAAGCTCTGTATATATATATATATATATCATATTATATATCATGTTATATATCATATATCATACATAAAGACGTATAATGTTTGTATATGGATGCATAAGGACATGGTGGATAACTGATACTCGCAAATTCTCGCGATATGGAAAGATTTATGAGGACTCAAGGAAACATCTAATTGCGATTAGGAACTTATTGCGGATCTTACGCATGTACAGCTGCATCTATTTACGTATGCATGTGTGTATACATAATTATGCATATATATAATATATATATATATGTGTGTGTATATGCATGTGTATGTATGTGTGTGTGTATGTGTGTGTGAATGTGTGTGTGTGTGTATGTATGTGTGTGTGTGTGTGTGTGTTGTATTGTGTGTGAATATATGTGATATGTATGATTGTAGTATTACTATATATATAGGAGTATTCATTGATGTTTGTAGACCAGCGTACATGTAGCCTACGTATTTATGTGTGCATGTATTAATATATGTAGGCTATCATCGCTGTTATTGTCGCTGTTGTTATTATTGTTGCGAACATTTGTCAGACGCAAACAGTCTCACCAAGCGTTGGTATTTTTCTTTGGTACTTCGGATCAGCCCCGCATATGGGACAAGAATCGACGGACGTGTTGATTAAACAATACTAAAAGAATTTACGATGTTATAGGCTGTCCATCGGTCCGCTCTGCAGCGTTTCATGTAAGACTGAATCTGAACCTATAACAGCAAAGACTATGGCAACTGTGATGATGCATTCGTCTTTAAAAAGAATGGACGATTGGACGAACAGGATGGGCGAAAGTGGTGTGGCTGATAGGTCGAGGGATCGCTGTTCGAGGCCGGATGTAAGCAAACGGAAGTCGTAAACGAGACTAGGATGACGACAGCGGAAGTGGAGCATTGTTTGAGTCATTAAAACTCGTCAGATGATAACACAGGCGCAAACAACGCAAACGACCTTCGTTGCGTCTCTCACACCCACGTGTATACATAGCCATTACCCACGCGCACAGATGGACGGAGAAAAAAACAAGGAGAGCGTAGTATGACTAGTGAGATGGAGACAGAAAGAAAGAGGGAGAAAGAGAGATAGTCAGAGACGGAGACACTGTAACGTAGGCTATAGACCTACAGAAATAATACGCTCTGAACAGAAAAGAGTATTCTATTCCTTAGACAAACTCAGTTAACTTGAGTATAAACAATTATGCAATTTAAATTCAACTAAACAGTTGCGTTTGCGGACTTGATTTGATAGAGCGCCGGTGAATAAGCTGGTCTCCCTGACGTGGCTTTTGTGGGCGCTGAGAAAATCTACATAACATTACATTACATTGCGTTCCTTTGTTATTTACTATTGACTATTTTTTGTAGTTTATGGACGTAGTTTATGGACGATCCTATAAATGACGTCCTTATTATCAAGTCAATATTTTTTGCTGACTCTAATTGACAGGGGCTTTAGGAATGGATGCCTGCATAACAGGGCAGCTATTAACTTATACGGGCGTCTATGCTTTAAGTGAATAATCGATGTTGCAGTAGGCTACTGTTCGGCGGTTGGCTTAGCCTTCTCGAGAATGCGCGGACCAATCGAACGCAAACTATCAGTGCTTTGACTTCTGTGGCGTAGATGTTTCATTGATATATGCCATAATTTTGTGTGTGTACACCGTGTATATTTTACAACTGTTTGTAAGTAGAGCTTGAATTTTGTGCGAATGATATATTGTTTTTGTAATCTGATTCTTGCGACTATATATACTATGCTCGACTGGAGATATCTCGGCGTTTCTTGGTATTTAGGTCCATAGTATTGTCGGTTGTTTGCCATTCAGCATCGTAAATCTGTGGTCGTATCTTCTTTCCCTCTTCATTCATTCCCTTGATTAAATTTCCAAAAGAAAAACGACTTCAATTAAGAGGTCACTGCAATCCAATGATTCCATCACTGTAGCCTTCTTCTTCTTCTTCGTCGTCGTCGTCATCATCATCACCAACAGCAGCAGTAGCATTTTCGTCATCATTTTCATCACCATCATCATCTTTATCATTATGGCCATCATGATCATCATAAGCATTATTATTTTTATTACTATTATTATTATAATTATTATAATTATTATTACTATTATTATTATTTTGAATATTATTATTGTTATTATTATTATTTTATTATTAGGTATACAGGATCCCTCAGGGACTTGAATATTACTATTATTATTATTATTATTATTATTATTATTATTATTATTATTATTATTATTATTATTATTATTATTATTATTATTATTATTATTATTATTATTATTATTATTATTATTATTACATATAAAGCGCATACCATCTAATGATCACGCATCGATCGATAGTGCAAGAAGATTATAATTATCTAGTTCCAGATTATATAACTATATAACAACTGTATATAGTCACGAGCTTCAATCAGAGACGTGTAGGTGGCCTAAACTGATACGCTGCAGCTTTCAATAAGAAATATACATGTCTGTATTGTTAACGCCGAGAAGGCATGTGAGGCCGTGGATACAGCCATGTCTGCAAGGAACAACCAATAATTTATGCTAGACTGCTCACTGGCCTAATTTAGATGGCCTTGTAATAAAGCAGTCAGTTGGCTAGCAGTAACGTTTTACTCTGCAGCTTGAACGTGCTTGTCGTACGTTATTGCCTATGGTTGTACTCTAATGCCAGACAATTTCTATCGACGTTAAGTAGGAGTGGCAATCCAGGACGGAAATCTTCCATTTAGGACGACAGTTCTCTGTCACCAATGACAGAAAATCACCTGCGCTCCATTTGATCTCTGAATCTCTGTTTCTCTCTCTCGGTGTCTCTCTCTCTCTCTCTCTCGATGTCTCTGTCTATCTGTCTCTCTCTCTCAATCCAATTCTTCTGTTCCCTCTGTTCTTCCTCCTCTCTTTCGCCTCCTCCCCCACTACTCGTTGTGCTTATTGCTTTCCTTACACTAGCAACAGCTTGACAACATCGACAACAAATCTTCTCTGATTGGATATGTGATCGTTGAATGGACGGGTGGATGGACGGGGGAAGGGATGGAAGGACGGAGGAAGAGATGGAAGATGCCTCGCAGGGGCCATTGTTTGAGACAAATAGGATAACGGATCTCTCGTGCGAGGATAAACACATCGAATCGGAAAACGTATATTATCAGATGGACGCAGAGACAGAACAACACAGACAGACAGCGATCCAGAGAAAGACAAAGAAAGGGACAGAGAGTGTCTGGGAGAAGGAGACGAAAGCTTGAGCACAGACAGAGACTAGGTGAGATGCAATGGGAGACAGAGAGAGAGATAGAGACAGAGAGGGAAGCAAAGAGACAAACTTGCAGCTAGGACACTTCGTCTGCCTCTACATGACTCTGTTTCTGGGGCATCATTCGCTGGATGAGAGGAAGATATACAGCGAGGGCCATACAGACAAACACATGCAGAAACAGAACTGTGCATCCAGGAGGAAGAGGATGGAAAGGGAAGAGACAAACACGGATACGAGAGAAAATAGTCTTACTGACCAACAGAAGGCAGACAGAGACAGGTATACAGACATGCACACATACATACATACATGCATACACACATGCATATCTAGGTACATACATTCATACATACATGCATACATACATACATACATACACACATACATACATACATACAAACATACACACATACATGCATACATACATACATACATACATACATACATACATACATACATACATACATACATACATACATACATACATACATACATACATACATACATACATGCATACATAAATACATACAAACATATATACATACATACATACATACATACATACACATACATACATGCATACATACGTACGACGTCCATATCCACATGCATACATACATACATACATACATACATACATACATACATTCATACAAACATACATACATACATACATACATACATACATACATACATACATACATACATACATACCTACTAGAGGTCTGCGGGTAGAGCATTTTTGCTACCCGACCCGTACCCGTAACACGAAACCGCTACCCGTACCCGTACCCGACCCGTAGTCAAAATTACTACCCAACCCAACCCGTACCCGCGGGTATACCCGTACCCGTACCGTACAAGCCACATAATAAATAGGCATTCCCATAATCCGACCCCTTAACAGTCCAATACTCTCACAAAGCATGTAGCAGTAATAATAATAGTATGATGGTGATGATCACAGTAATAATAATAATAATAATAATAATAATAATAATAATAATAATAATAATAATAATAATAATAATAATAATAATAATAACAACAATAACAATAATAATCACAATAATAATAGTAGTAATAATAATAATCAAATAATCTTAAACATAATCATAATGAGGATCATGATGATGACAGTGACCGTGTTTCATGGATAATCGTCCTGCCCAAATGAATTTCTTAATGTTGGGAGTATGGCTTTCAAGATTTATGGCCCAAAATGAAACGATTTACCAATTCTGGTGCAATATAAGAAGTTTATAGTAACACCCGATGCAGCTACATGTATATCATCCACCATAATTTGATGCCAGAAAAACTCAGAATTAACAATATTATCGTGGAACTTCAAACTTCGACGGCAGATTACTAAAGGGTACAGATGTGACGTTAAGTACCGCTAGCTATAGTAAGTCTGACTCACCCTTACATGTAACCCCAAAACTTCAGTTCGGTACGGGTAAAACCGGGTATACCCGTACCCGTAACGCTCCTACCCGTACCCGACCCGACCCGTAAAATGTCTACCCGACCCGTACCCGACCCGCGGGTACGGGTCGGGCACGGGTAAACCCGCGGGTACGGGTATACCCGCAGACCCCTAATACCTACATACATACATACATACATACATACATACATACAAACATACACACATACACACATACATACATACATACATACATACATACATACATACATACATACATACATACATACATACATACATACATACATACATACATACATACATACATACATCCATACATACATACATGCATACATAAATACATACATACATACAATGCATACATACATACATACATGCATACATACATACATACATACATACATATATACATACATACGGACACATACAAAAAGAAAAATAAACTGTCTGCCCAACAGACAATGAGACAGACATTCTGCCACGTAAACATATTGACAAGCACACCAAGGAATGCGTGTTCTCATGCAATCAGCGCTCGACTAAGTGTCTCCACTTGAAACAGATTAAAAAGAACGATTTCGCTGAAGCGCTGCGTCTAACGGCGCACAAGTGCTGAGACTTTGCACAAACAATGCGCTTAGTCCCATTGGTATATATACCAATCTCTTCACTTCTTTAGCCCCGTTTGCGCCATGAAAGTCACGCTAGAAACCCGTGCAATAAATAAGACGCATAAGAAGTTGACGCACTTCCAGCTCTTAATCCGGGCATTGCAAAGATGAAAATGCTAGCAACAGCGTCATAGTTGCTCTCTTCATGATTTATATAATGTCTCTTCCAGGATTTTTCTCTTATCTCACGCTTCATTCATCCATTCCTCTGTTTATCCGTCAGTCTTTTCAACTATCCAGCAAATACTCGTCCGTGCATCCATACACACATACAAATATATCATACATACACAGAAATCCATCTATCCATCCATTAATTCTTCCTCTTCCTTCTGTTTCGTTTTCTGCGCTTAACTGCAATATTTTTCTACTTTTCCTGATTTTCTTTGTCTTTTTTATTCAGTCATTCTTTCTTCAGTGCATAGTTCAATCTTCTCCTCGTCTCAGTCTATTTCTCCTCCTCCTCCTCCTCCCTCCTCTCTCTCTCTCTCTCTCTCTCTCTCTCTCTCTCTCTCTCTCTCTCTCTATCTCTCTCGCTCTCTCTCTTCCGCTTAATCTCATATTTTTCTTCTGTATTTTATGACATCCACCATCTTCTCCACCTTGCATTTCTGACCACCCTTCCTCTCTACTTATGGTGTTCTCCTCTCCGTAGCTTACTCCTATTATTTCATCTGCTGTTCCACCCCTTTCGCTCATTTCAACTTCTTCCTTCACCTGCTCTTCCTGTTCCCAATGACCAAACTCTCATAACCATTTTCTCGTGTTGCACAAACCGGTCGTTTGCTCAAAATTAATTAATTCCTTCAACTCAATCTTCTTTGGATACGTTGGATCATTTTGTCGCTACTGCTTGATTAATTATGCTCGTTTAAAGAGAAAATCATGTCCATAAACACAGTTTATGATCATTCGCCGTTCCATACAATAACTCAACTAACTCCACTTGAAACAGATTAAAAAGAACGATTTCGCTGAAGCGCTGCGTCTAACGGCGCACAAGGGCTGAAACTTTGCACAAACATTGCGCTTAGTCCCATATACCGGGTGGCCCATTAAAAACGTTCCCAAACTTTGTTAACATGGCAATTGAACAATTTTAAAGTAAATTGAATCATAGTACATTAGCAAGATTCATTTATTGAATGAAAATAATTGCAACATTAAAAGCACAAATCTACAATTAACGTAACGTGGCACATTTGTATACGCTCGACAATTCACGGCAAAAGTTCAGTTATATTTTCATTCAACAGAACGACTCTGAAATCAAGTTTTCTGGTGACTGCTATAGCCCCTTTTGTCTATTTACATAGGCCTACATTTTATGAATTCTTCAGCGCCAGCGCCTGTTATTTAATTCTTTGTATATATATATATACTATAACTGTTGTCGTTACTATTAGGTGTATCTGGTAACTACTATATTATAATTATCTCATTGAATATTGAATATATATTGAATATTGGTTTTTCTATCCACCTTTTCATAAGCAATATTATTATTTATTATTTTAATCATTCGTAAATTCTTATTGTCAGTTTTTAGTTGTCAAAACAGCTGGGGCCCAAACATTTAGCAGATTACCAACGTATACGAACACCGGTCGAGATCTAAGGTTGATAATACGTTGCACAGAAACAACTGACGGCTCAAGAATTAAACTGATCACAAATCTAAATTGTTGTATGAATAAATACAAAAAATAGCGTTTAAACTAATTAACAGAACGCTTTCACTTTAGGGTACAAACATAATTTTGAACTAGGTCAAGACCTCAATCCCTCCAACATCTTATCAGCAACATAGCTGAGGGGTCTAGAAGACGAGCTAAGGAGGTTTAGACCTCCCAACACCGCCGACAACTAAAACACTGCTTAATATCAATTCATGGCTTGGTTTAAAAACACAGCGCACAGACGACATCGGTATACTCAAAAATATACAAGTCTTTTTCAGGGTTAACCTGATGAAAGCTACATCTCGGGGATGGTTGGATAGAATCCATAACTCGGAGATTGACTGACTGACTCATTTACTCACTCACTCGCTCAATTATTCATTCATTTGTAACCGGTATTTTGCTTTAATTGTATTGCACTTCATTTTGTTACATCATGCCATCATGGTACATTGCATTACCATTAACATTACCATTAACTTCTACTAAATTCCTTGGGGTCTTCATTGACCAGCACTTGAAATGGAACCAACATATTGATGAAATATCTAAAAAGGTCATGAAGAATATTGGAATTATTAGAAGGATTTCTTACTTACTCCCCCAAACTGTTCTCAAAAATCTGTATTTTGCATTAATATATCCCTACTTAACCTACTGTAATCTCATTTGGACCTCTACATACCTTGTTCACTTAAACAAACTTAAGAGTCTACAAAAAAGAGCAATCCGAGTTATCACTAATTCCCCATATAATGCTCACACCAAATACTTGTTCCAGACTCTTAAACTACTAAATCTCAATCAAATTAGGTACGTGCAAATAGGTGAAGTAATGTATAAATATAATAAAAATCTCCTCCCGATAGCCTTTACCTCTTTCTTTCCCACTACTAAACACCTCAAAGTGACTAGAAGTAATTGTACTTATTTGTATCCTCTTGTTAGAACGAATGCTCATACTGTAAGTTCTCTATTAAATATTAAGGTCCATTCTTATGGAATAACCTCCCGCACGAAATTAAGATGGCTGCAGGTCTCTCACAATTTAGATGTTTAATTAAAATCACGCACTATATAACAATAATCTATAATTCTCCAGTTCTTTTTTTTGTGCTATACTAAGATACTAAGGCTTTTAATTATCACTTAGCCTTTATCACACCTTCACACATGGCATTTATTGCTTTTCATCTTTATAATCTACCATCAAGCCATCTGCCACAAGCTAAATTAACTGGGCCCCTAACCAGCGGGAGTCTATCCCTTCTAGGAGTGCCCTTTGTTCCTAATGATATAATGTACTTTCATCTACAAGTGCAATCACTATAAACTTTATTTAGGTTAAACAAGTAGAATAATAAAAATATTGAATAGCACATTAACTGATCTACTTTGCTTATTGTTATGATTGTACTGTTCTGATTTTGTAACGAACTGGTTCAATAAACTCGATTGATTGATTGATTGATTGATTGAACATTAACAGTTGCATTACTATTGCCAATTTACATTTGCACTTCATTAGGATTAACGTATCCATTTACACTAAATTACAATTTACGTTACATTATTGGTGACTTCCGTCACCAATTATAGTATCATTTGCACTGCATTTACACTGTCATTACGATTGACATTACGTTACATGTAAAATTTATATTACCATTTTCATTTACATGCTACTTGCATTGTAGTTGCATTGTACGTTTACGTTACATTACTATTACATTACCGCTTACATTACACTACCATTTAAATAGCCATTTACATTACCAGTTACTTTTGTACCATTTATATTACATTGTGCTACAGAGTCATGCACAGCCTATTGCATCTGCAGCGAAGTTCCGGTCTACTACAGCGACATCTCGCGGAGCATAAGTACAGTGACAACGAGTGCATCGTTTTCGACCGTCTACGGGGCCAGTGTGCCCACCCCACCGCCACCCTCCTACGAGGAAGCGGTCAAGGGATCGACGCCAAACACTGGTCATCCGCTACTGACCGCTGTTTGACCAACGTCTCAAGTTCCTCTGTGTTACCCTAACTTTGAGTCAAAGATTACCTCTGGCTGCACTAGGATTGTCTCGAAGTAGGCCCAGCTATGGATTTTAGTGCATACTATTGACCCTGCGCTGGGGCCAATTATTGTATACCCGAACTTAATTATAGAAGCAAAGCGGAGTAGCGCCGCAGTTTACTCTTGTCCATCACTAGCCCAACTATTTTTGGCCAATTATGGCCTATCTTTTATTGTGTATATATATCCGTCTATATCCGTATATATCCAGACATCTCATTTATGCATATATGCAGAAACTTAAGGATGTATATAATGTAGAGTAACTTCTGAGCAGATATTACGTCACTTCCTACGCAACGACACACTTGCAGTGTTTGGTTGACCGACCGACCTACGTCATGGAAACGTCACCTTGGTAGAAGGCAGGCCGGTGGGATCACGTGATTTTTCCTGAAGCTCGTCACTGTTTTGGCTGGCGGCCATGTTGGTATTCCATTGACGAATTATTGCGCATCTATATCTATATTTAGAAGTGATACCATGTACTCTCTGTTTTCTCCTCTATTATCGCCTTTCATCGGCTGCTTCGACGTCACTGGGCAGCTCAACACAGGAAGCTCTGTCTAGTTATATATAAGAGGTCGTTGGTAGAAGGAAGCGGATTCAGGCCATAGATAATATCCATATCTTTAGTAAAATTCGTAGATAACACAAATATTAATTAAAGCTGCTGCTGTTGCAGTCGGTCACGTGTCACAATAGATAACCTCGCCCTTCTGTACATTTCTGTACATCGGGCGCTTCGCTCTACGACGAGAGGTGAGCTCCTAGTTCCACGGGTACGCTTGGATATGAAGCAGCGCCGTGCTTTTTGGCTGTGGGACCTTCCATCTGGAATGACCTCCCGCTTAAGCTGCGCTCTGTACTTGTGTGCCATCCGGCAGGGTTCTACAAGTCCTTCAAGTCTTTTTTCTTTAGTCGCTGGGCCGGGAGCGCTTGAGTAGCTTCTTGAAGGGGCGCTATATAAATGCAATGAATGAATGAATGAATGAATGAATGAATCTGAGGCGATCAAAATTCAGTTTTTAATACAGACGTTCAATGACAATCGATCAATCAATGATCAATCAATTCATTTATTGTTAACCTTTTCGAACAGTCATTTACAGTTAACAGTTTTCGTCGAAAGCGTAAAAGGGGGCCCTGAAAGATAAGTATCCCGCTAAATTAGGGTCATCTGACACCTCTAGATATATTACCAGACAGTAAAATCTATAGAGGCAGTTGCCAGTGGCGGCACTACACCAGGGCATGCCAGGGCAAATGCCCTGGTTAAAAAGCCTTTGCCCTGGTCGTTGCCCTGCCAGAATTTTTGCCCTATCAATAATTTATTTGGGGCATCAACCGCCCCTGCACTGGTTACTTGTATAATTGCCCTGGTTATGCCCTGGCTACAAAAATGTCTGGCGCCGCCACTGGCAGTTGCGATTGCTATCTAGTTCAAGATATCTCGATTGACTAACGAACAGTTCAGGAAAATTGATAGTTTGTTTACCATATATATATATATATATATATATATATATATATATATATATATATATATATAATGACGACCAGAAAATTACCTGCTGCAGAGTCAATAGTGTCTGCTCATGTTAGACAATGGTTTAAACTGTTGATATGATATATGTATGACATTGTAGTCTGTCTTTGTCTGTATCTTTATATGTCTCTGTCTCAGCATATATCAGTATAATGATATATAATATGTCCCTATGATACATCTCTATAATTATCTGTTTATTTTTCTGTCTCTCCGTGTCTGTCCCAGAGTATACCTCTGTCTCTGCAGACTGTCTGTCTGTATAGTATCTACGGCTTTTCCTGGTTGGCGTCGAAGGCGCTGCTGTTTTCGAATCCGGTGGTCAGGGTCTGCAGGATGAACTTGATCGTCTTGCGGTAGACTGTCTCGACAGACGATGAGAATCGATCCCCGAGGGCGTCCTTGACGGCTCCGAGGAACGGCTCCTCGATTGCCTGCATGCAGTCAATGCGACGTCTAATTATGAACATGTCATTAAACTACTAGGCCGCCTACTGCTATTGTCGTTGTTATCGTTGTAGCTATTATTATTATTATTATTATTGTTATTATTATTATTATTATTATTATTATTATCATCATCATCATCATCATCATAATCATCATCATCATAATTCATAATCACCATCATCCATCATCAATTTGTAACTTCTATAGCACCAGTGTCTAAAGCACAATGATATGAGCTAGGTTAATCGGGTCCTATGTATATAATCTGGTTTGATCTAATCTGATCGGATATAAAATGAGCCAATTTAGTCTTTAATCGGATCTCATCTTATTTCTTTCGATCTAATCTGGTTTGATGTAACTTAATGACGTAGAACTAAATCGAATCTAAACTTTAATTTATTCTAGCTTCTAATTAGGCTAGTCCCCGGAGTCAGTCGCTAGGGAATTACCGACCGACTTGACGTGTTAGTAACTGACATAACGACTTATTATTTGCAACGCGACGTTTGTCTGTACGAAAAGACACCTTTTGATCAAAACGATTGCATGACGTGATGCAACGTAGGCCTAACTGGCATCACTCAGGCAGGTGGTAGGCCCAAGCAAAGAACTGGCGATCTGACATCGACTGTTAGTCTGTTGCAATGTGACTGGTAGGCCTACCTTATAAGCAAGTGCTGATCCTGTACCTTCTGCTGGTGTCTTTGTTAAATTAAAACTCGAAAACCTCAATTTAAAAAAAGCAACAAGTATTAAGTGAACGAAGTCACCAGCAGGCGGTAGCTAAGCGACTGCTTTTGTCTTGAGGGCTTAACGGCGGCGGTGCCCGGAAGGCCGGAACTAATTCTAATCTATAATCTAGAGAACTTCTATGGCACCATTTTAAAATACTAGAATGTCGCTGCTCCCCTGGATGGGCGTAGTGCCGTGTACTGTAGTATTTAACGTCAGGTAAGGTGGGCCTAAAGTGCAAGATGTAGGCCTAACCGAATGCAGGATATGGTAGCTAAGGTCAGTCTACAATATAAGGTAAGGTTATTGGTTCATTTATTATTCCAGTTTCGTTTGTTTTTCGTGTTAAGATGCATCTACATCAGAGTGCGGTTATAAGGCACCTGGTTTCATAAAGAATATACTTACTTACTCACTTGCTTACTTACTTACTTACTTACTTATTAGACGCATTAGTCCTCGTAAGAAGCGTGGTCCTCCATGCGGCTGTAGCGCAAATACGACATCAGTAATCCGACAACCGGACAGCCTTTCCACAGCGGCTTATAACGGCTCAACGACGACCACTTCACTCTGGGATTCGAACCCAGGTGTTTCTTTTAATTCTTTACTCCTTTCCCGATGTAGCGTTACATTTTGGTCCACATCAAAACAACTGAAAATAGCGAATATAATCTCGGATTAGGCCTAATTAATTAGACAATATCGCAGTGGCTCGCTCACAGAAGACATTAATTACTTCCAATCATGGCTTTGAAGCGGTGTTCGGCCGTAGGGACAGAGTAAGATCTCCAATTATCGCCCCATTGGTCACAGGTGAATGGAGACGCTGCTGTCTCACTCAGCTGCGACAGATGATTTAGTCCTGAACATAGGTACCATGTAGTCTTTGATGTGTCTATATCTCTATGTCAGTCACTTGTGTGTCTATGTATATGATTGGCAGTCTCTCGTATTGTATTGTACTGATCAATTCATATAGCGCTGCTAGGTGCTCACAGCAGTGGCCATTCAGTAACGCTCCCAATGCGAGGACTCCGAGAGTAGAAATAGAGTGCATGCCAAACCGATAGAGTACACGCCAAACCGATAGAGTACAGGCCAAACTGATAGAGTACAAGCCAAACCGATAGAGTACAAGCCAAACCGATGGAGTTCAGGTCAAACCGATCGAGCACAGGCCAAACCGATACATTGTCGAACCGATAGAGTATAGGGCACACCGATAGAGTACAGGCCGAACCGATAGAGAACAAGGCCAAAGATAGAGTGCAGGGCCAAACCGATAGAGAACAAGCCAAACCGATTGAGTTCAGGCCAAACCGATACTGTACATTCCCACACCGATAGAGTGCAGGCCCAAACCGATAAAGTACACCGTAGAGTACAGGGCCAAACTGATAGAGTAAACGCCAAACGGATAGAGTACAGGGCCTAAACGATAGAGTACAGGCCAATCTGATAGTGTACATTCCCACACCGATAGAGTGCAGGCCCAAACCGATAGAGTTCACCGAAAGAGTACAGGCCCAAACCTATAGAGTACATGGCCAACCGATAGAGTACAGGCCAAACCGATAGAGTACAGGCCAAACCGAAAAAGTACAAGCCAGACCGATAGAGTACAGGCCGAACCGATAGAGTACAAGCCAAACAGATAGAGTGCAGGGCCAAACCGATAGAGTACATGGCCAAACCGATGGAGTTCAGGCCAAACCGATACTGTACATTCCCAAACCGATAGAGTGCAGGCCAAAATAGTCCAGGCGGTACACGGAATTATACTGCACTTTTTGAACACGGATTGCCGCTTTGCACAGTTGTAGTTGGCACCTAAGAGAACATTTTAAGAAGGGGAGGCATTCGAAATTTCCCTTAGAATTCAAGATGGCGGCTTTTTTCAAAATGGCCGACCTAAATTGAGATTTTTCAATATCTCGGCTTCTGGTTCACTTAGAATCATTATCTTGGTGTCTAAACATACACATTTAGGGGTAATGATTCCAATAGGGCCATCGCAGATTAGCCCCGGTCTCATCGGTCGGCCATTTTCCAAAATGGCCGACGAAAATTGAGATTTTCAATATCTCGGCTTCTAGTCAACTTAGAATCGTTATTTTGGTGTCTAAACATACACATTTAGGGGCAATGATTCCACTAGGGCCATCGCAGATTAGCTCCGGTCTCATCGGTCGGCCATTTTCCAAAATGGCCGACGAAAAATTGAGATTTTTCAATATTTCGGCTTCTAGTTCACTTAGAATCGTTATTTTGGTGTCCAAACATACACATTTAGGGGCAATGTTTCGACTATAGGGCTATCGCAGATTAACCCATGACATGAGTCGGCCATTTTCCAAAATGGCCGACGAAAAACATCAACTTAGAATCGTTATTTTGGTGTCTAAACATACACATTTAGGGGCAATGATTCCACTAGGGCCATCGCAGATTAGCTCCGGTCTCATCGGTCGGCCATTTTCCAAAATGGCCGACGGAAAAATTGAGATTTTTCAATAATCGGCTTCTAGTTCACTTAGAATCGTTATTTTGGTGTCCAAACATACACATTTAGGGGCAATGTTTCGACTATAGGGCTATCGCAGATTAACCCATGATCTCATGAGTCGGCCATTTTCCAAAATGGCCGACGAAAATTGAGATTTTCAATATCTCGGCTTCTAGTCAACTTAGAATCGTTATTTTGGTGTCTAAACATACACATTTAGGGGCAATGATTCCACTAGGGCCATCGCAGATTAGATCCGGTCTCATCGGTCGGCCATTTTCCAAAATGGCCGACGAAAAATTGAGATTTTTCAATATTTCGGCTTCTAGTTCACTTAGAATCGTTATCTTGGTGGCTAAACATACACATTTTGGGGCAATGATTCCATTGAAGCCATCACAGATTTGCTCCAGGTCTCATCGGTCCAGTGTGATTCTCGTTAACGATAACGATAACGAAAATGTTCGTTAACGAAAATAAAATGATTTCGTTAACGATAACTATAACTATAACTAAAAAATATCATTAACTATAACTATAACTATAACGAAAAATAACAATAACGAGAATTCATCTTTATGTTCGTTAATACAAAAAATAAAAATAGGAAGTACAATATGGACGATTCGACATAAATGAGAACGAAAAATGCGATATTTTTAAAATGCAATTTGTCAGCTACTTTGGAAACTCGTGTATTCATGAAGCTGAATACACCCATGTTTAAAGGCTTTCAAAGCTCTGAACAAATTGTGAAACAGCGTGTTAATATGCACAATTTTGCTTATAGCCTTAATTATTGTAACTAAGTAGTAACTAAAATTAACTAAAATAAAAATCCATTAACTATAACTATAACTATAACTAAAATAAAAAACCATTAACTATAACTATAACTAAAATAAAATCTGTAAGGAGAATCACACTGCATCAGTCGGCCATTTTCCAAAATGGCCTAACGAAATTGAGATTTTTCAATATCTCGGTTTCTAGTTCACGGTCCGCAAAGTGAGTCAAGAAACTGGTCAAACTGTCTCGGAATCAAGAAACGACTATATTATATTTTCAAAAGTCATAACAAAAGGACTTATTAGGATAGCATTTAAAGGGCAGAAAGTCAGATAATTGGCTAAACATGCATCTAAATGAATATTTGAGGAATTTAAGTGATCGAAAACGAAACAGAGAAATAATTAATAAATTTGGCACCGGTACTCCTGCAGTGGAAAATTCGTGCCGGTCCGTGACACTAAAATTTAATTCCTGCCGGTCCGTGACACTGAAAAGTTTGGGAAGCACTGCTGTGGATGGTATCTAAGCGTTTTAATTATAAGAGTCTTCCATGGATTTCTAAAACATATTAGACATAATTTATCTTTATTTCTTTCATAAAAAGTAAGAAATTACTTCCTTAGCTAGGATTCGAACATTTCCCCCTACAGTAGGCTAACTGTTGTAACACTTCAGTGTGCATGGGACACCAGCACATTTACAAGAGCATCTATTTGACGTACAACCCTCCTTGCACCAACATTTCAATAGTTCTCTGCAAGCCTGCCAAACTGTTGGTTGTGTGGTGTACTGTGGAGTCCACATGCACCTCACCTCGCTTTGTCCATCGATCGGTTCGATCCCCATTGCAATGAGCTGGAGATGGCATGTCAGTCATGATACTGTCTGCCTGGCCTCACATATGCCCACCTTGGTATTGGCTCAAAGAGTGTGTAGGACTAGCGCATCACATGTGGGAGGAAGACTTGGCAATCTCCTAGCGGAATTGATAAACCAGTTGAATTTTATGGAAGTTCATGTGCTTTTGTTTATGATGGTGCAGCCCTCATATTATAATGGCATGAAGCCACGTTGTTCAAAATCATTTGGGAGAATATTGTGTGAGTGATTTTCAGGACAGTTTGTTACGGCATGTGGCTCGCTTAGCTGCTACTCATATTGATTTGGTTTGGGACATTTCTGCTGCCGCTAGCCTGAAGAATGGTGTTCGACAGCAGCGAGGATCTGGTACACGCCGACAAGTAGCTCCAGAAACAACACTACCACTCAACTGGCCTGACTTTCTTATAAATGAAAGAAATAAGAAAGAACTTTTCATTCTGCTTGCGAATTACGCTCTCCATAATTTTAGTCAAGTTCATGTTGTCACAAACGTAGATAAGGAACTCCTCCCATCTGGTACCCAACACATATCCCTAGATGGCACTTCATGTGAAAAAATGGACTAAGCAGATGGTCGTCTGATCATGCAGCAAGTGCGTGATATGGCGTGCAAATGCCGTTAAGAATGTCCTTCTTGTACTAAGTTATTTGGAAAATAGAGATCTCAATTTCGGTCGGCCATTTTGGAAAATGGCCGACTAATGAGATCATGGGTTAATCTGCGATGGCCCTATAGTCGAAACATTGCCCCTAAATGTGTATGTTTGGACACCAAAATAACGATTCTAAGTGAACTAGAAGCCGAAATATTGAAAAATCTCAATTTTTCGTCGGCCATTTTGGAAAATGGCCGACCGATGAGACCGGGGCTAATCTGCGATGGCCCTAGTGGAATCATTGCCCCTAAATGTGTATGTTTAGACACCAAAATAACGATTCTAAGTTGACTAGAAGCCGAGATATTGAAAATCTCAATTTTCGTCGGCCATTTTGGAAAATGGCCGACTCATGAGATCATGGGTTAATCTGCGATAGCCCTATAGTCGAAACATTGCCCCTAAATGTGTATGTTTGGACACCAAAATAACGATTCTAAGTGAACTAGAAGCCGAAATATTGAAAAATCTCAATTTTTCGTCGGCCATTTTGGAAAATGGCCGACCGATGAGACCGGAGCTAATCTGCGATGGCCCTAGTGGAATCATTGCCCCTAAATGTGTATGTTTAGACACCAAAATAACGATTCTAAGTTGAAGCCTAGAAGCCGAGATATTGAAAATCTCAATTTTCGTCGGCCATTTTGGAAAATGGCCGAGATATTGACCGATGGAGACCGGGGCTAATCTGCGATGGCCCTATTGGAATCATTACCCCTAAATGTGTATGTTTAGACACCAAGATAATGATTCTAAGTGAACCAGAAGCCGAGATATTGAAAAATCTCAATTTAGGTCGGCCATTTTGAAAAAAGCCGCCATCTTGAATTCTAAGGGAAATTTCGAATGCCTCCCCTTCTTAAAATGTTCTCTTAGGTGCCAACTACAACTGTGCAAAGCGGCAATCCGTGTTCAAAAAATGCAGTATACTGACCAAATTTGTCTTGTACCGCTTCTACGATAAAGTACACCGTAGAGTACAGGGCCAAACTGATAGAGTAAACGCCAAACGGATAGAGTACAGGGCCTAAACGATAGAGTACAGGCCAATCTGATAGTGTACATACAGGCCCACACCGATAGAGTACAGGCCCAAACCGATAGAGTTCAAACCGATAGAGTACAGGCCCAAACCGATAGAGTACATGGCCAACCGATAGAGTACAGGCCAAACCGATAGAGTACAGGCCAAACCGAAAAAGTACAAGCCAGACCGATAGAGTACAGGCCAAACGATAGAGTACACGCCAAACCTATAGAGTATATGCCAAACCGATAGAGTACATGGCAAACCGATAGAGTACAAGCCAGACCGATAGAGTGCAGGCCAAACCGATAGAGTACAGAGCCAAACCGATAGTGTACAGGCCAAACCGATAGAGTACAAGATAAACCGATACAGTACAAGCCAAACCGATAGAGTACACGAAAAACCGATAGAGTACAGGGCCAAACCGATAGAGTACAGGCCAAACCGATAGAGTACATGCCAAACCGATAGAGTACAAGCCAAACCGATAGAGTACACGCCAAACCGATAGAGTACAGGCCAAACCGATAGAGTACAGGCCAAACCGATAGAGTACAGGCCAAACCGATAGAGTACAGGGCCAAACCGATAGAGTACAGGCCAAACCGATAGAGTGCAGGCCAAACCGATAGAGTACAGGCCAAACCGATAGAGTACAAGCCAAACGATAGAGCACAGAGTACGATAGCCAAACCGATAGAGTACAAGGCCAAACCGATAGAGTACAGGCCAAACCGATAGAGTACAGGCCAAACCGATAGAGTACAGGCCAAACCGATAGAGGCAGGCCAAACCGATAGACAGGTACAGTACAGGCCAAACCGATAGAGTACAGGCCAAACCGATAGAGTACAGGCCAAACCGATAGAGTACGTACATGAAACCGATAGAGTACAAGCCAAACCGATAGAGTACAGGCCAAACCGATAGAGTGCAGGCCAAACCGATAGAGTACAGGGATGAAGCCGATAGAGTGACAGGCCACTCTATAGAGTTTGGCCAAACCGATAGAGTACATACTCAAACCGATAGAGTACAGGCCAAACCGATAGGTACAAGCCAAACCGATGTACAGTACAGGGCTAAACCGATAGAGTACAGGCCAATTTGATAAACCAGATAGAGTAGCCAACCCGATAGAGTACAGGCCAAACCGATAGAGTACAAGCCAGACCGAGTTTAGAGTACAAGGCCAAACCGATAGAGTACATCGGCTTTGGCCAAACCGATAGAGTACAGGCTCAAACCGATAGAGTACAGGCCAAACCGATAGAGTTTGGGCTGATAACCGATAGAGTACAGGCCAAACCGATAGAGTACAGGCCAAACCGATAGAGTACAGCCAAAACCGATAGAGTACAGGCCAAACCGATAGAGTACAGGCCAAACCGATAGAGGCCAAACTGAAGATAGATAGGTAGGCCCAAAAGTACAGGGCCAAACCGATAGAGTACAGGCCAAACCGATAGAGTACAGGCCAAACCGATAGAGTACAGGCCAAACCGATAGAGTACAGGCCAAACCGATAGAGTACAGGCCAAACCGATAGAAGTACAGGCCAAACCGATAGAAGTACAGGCCAAACCGATGAAGTACAGGCCAAACCGATAGAGTACAGGCCAAACCGATAGAAGTACAGGCCAAACCGATAGCGTACAGTATAGAGATAGAGTACAGGCCAAACCGATAGAGTACAGGCCAAACCGATAGAGTACAGGCCAAACCGATAGAGTACAGGCCAAACCGATAGAGTACAGGCCAAACCGATAGAAGTACAGGCCAAACCGATAGAGTACAGGCCAAACCGATAGTTTGGAGTACCAGGTTAGCCAAACCGATAGAGTACAGGGCCAAACCGATCCTGTACAGGCCAAACCGATAGAGTACAGGCCAAACCGATGAGTACAGTACAGGCCAATAGAGTTGAGGGCTGTACTCTATCGGTTTGGCCTGTAGCCTCTATCGGTTTGGCCTGTACTCTATCGGTTTGGCCTGTACTCTATCGGTTTGGCCTGTACTCTATCGGTTTTGGCCTGTACTCTATCGGTTTGGCCTCCGCTCTTTCTATCGGTTTGGCTTGTACTCTATCGGTTTGGCCTGTACTCTATCGGTTTGGCCTGTACTCTATCGGTTTTGGCCTGTACTCTATCGGTTTGGCCTGTACTCTATCGGTTTGGCCTGTACTATATCGGTTTGGCCTGTACTCTATCGGTTTTGGCCTCTATGTACTCTATCGGTTTGGCCTGTACTCTATCGGTTTGGCATGTACTCTATCGGTTTGGCCTGTACTCTATCGGTTTGGCCTGTACTCTATCGGTTTGGCCTGTACTCTATCGGTTTGGCCTGTACTCTATCGGTTTGGCCTGTACTCTATCGGTTTGGCCTGTACTCTATCGGTTTGGCCTGTACTCTATCGGTTTGGCCTGTACTCTATCGGTTTGGCCTGTACTCTATCGGTTTGGCCTGTACTCTATGTACTCTATCGGTTTGGCCTGTACTCTATCGGTTTGGCCTGTACTCTATCGGTCTGGCCTGTACTCTATCGGTTTGGCCTGTACTCTATCGGTTTGGCCTGTACTCTATCGGTTTGGCCTGTGCTCTATCGGTTTGGGCCTGTACTCTATCGGTTTGCCTGTACTCTATCGGTTTGGCCTGTACTCTATCGGTTTGGAATGTACTCTATCCAGTTTGGCCTGTACTCTATCGTTTTGGCCCTGTACTCTATGGCCTGGCCTTTACTCTATCAGTTTGGCCTGTACTCTACTGGTTTGGCCTGTACTTTATCGGTTTGGCCTGCACTCTATCGGCCTTGTTCTCTATCGGTTCGGCCTGTACTCTATCGGTGTGCCCTATACTCTATCGGTTCGACAATGTATCGGTTTGGCCTGTGCTCGATCGGTTTGACCTGAACTCCATCGGTTTGGCTTGTACTCTATCGGTTTGGCTTGTACTCTTTCAGTTTGGCCTGTACTCTATCGGTTTGGCGTGTACTCTATCGGTTTGGCATGCACTCTATTTCTGCTCTCGGAGTCCTCGCATTGGGAGCGTTACTGAATGGCCACTGCTGTGAGCACCTAGCAGCGCTATATGAATTGATCAGTACAATACAATACGAGAGACTGCCAGTCAGATACATAGACACACAAGTGACTGACATAGAGATATAGACACATCAAAGACTACCTGGTACCTATGTACATGACTAAATCATCTGTCGCAGCTGAGTGAGACAGCAGCGTCTCCATTCACCTGTGACCAATGGGGCGATAATTGGAGATCTTACTCTGTCCCTACGGCCGAACACCGCTTCAAAGCCATGATTGGAAGTAATTAAGGTCTTCTGTGAGCGAGCCACTGGGATATTGTCTAATTAACTAGGCCTAATCCGCGATTATATTCGCTAATTTCAGTTGTTTTGATGTGGACCAAAATGTAACGCTACATCGGGAAAGGAGTAAAGAATTAAAAGAAACACCTGGGTTCGAATCCCAGAGTGAAGTGGTCGTCGTTGAGCCGTTATAAGCCGCTGTGGAAAGGCTGTCCGGTTGTCGGATTACTGATGTCGTATTTGCGCTACAGCCGCATGGAGGACCACGCTTCTTACGAGGACTAATGCGTCTAATAAGTAAGTAAGTAAGTAAGTAAGCAAGTGAGTAAGTAAGTATATTCTTTATGAAACCAGGTGCCTTATAACCGCACTCTGATGTAGATGCATCTTAACACGAAAAACAAACCAAACTCGAATAATAAATGAACCAATAACCTTACCTTATCTTGTAGACTTACCTTAGCTACCTAATCCTGCCTTCGGTTAGGCCTACATCTTGTACCTTAGGTCTTATCTGACGTTAAATACTACAGTACACGGTCCGAAACCCATCAATGCAGGGGAGCAGCGACATTCTAGTATTTTAAAATGGCGCCATAGAAGTTCTCTGGATTATATTAGATGTAGTTCCCGGAACCGCCGCTGTAAAGCCCTCAAGTCGAAACCAGTCGCTAAGCTACCGACTGCAGCTGGTGACTTCGTTCACTTAATACTTGCTGCTATTTGTTTTAAATTGTGGTTTCCGAGTTTCAGGACCAACCCTTGCTTATAAGGTACTACTAGTCACAGCGCAACAGTTGATGTCAGATAACCAGCAGTTCTTTGCTTAGGCCTAACACCTGCCTGAGCGGTGTCTGTTTAATACCATGCTTGAAGTCATGCAATCGTTTTAATCGAAAATGGCGTCTGTTCGTACAGGCAAAATAATGTCGCGTTTGAAAATACGCTGGTTTCACCATTTTATGACCAGTCGACTAAGTCGCTAAGTCAGTTACTAACTTGTCAAGTCAGTCGGTAATTCCTTAGCGACTGACTCCGAGGAGGACTAAGAAGCCAGAATAAATTATAATTTAGATTCGACTATTAATAATTTATATCTACGTAATTAAATTACATCAAACCAGATTAGATCGAATCAAGTAGACGAGATTAGATTAAAGACTAAATTAGCTCATAATTATGTGAAGTCAGATTTTATCAAATCAGATTAGATTAACTAAGATCAGATCAGATCAGATCAGATCAGATCAGATCAGATTATATCGGACCCGATTAACTTGACTCAGATCAGACTAGATTAGAAGCATTGTGCTTTAGACACTGGTGCTATAAAAGTTTAAAAAATTATAATAATAATAATAATAATAATAATAATAATAATAATAATAATAATAATAATAATAATAATAATAATAATAATAATAATAATAATAATAATAATAATAATAGAAATACACCGCCCACCTTGACACTCACGTTTTCATTCCGAATTGCTATGGAAACGCTAGGTCCAATCAACAACAAAGGCCTTGACTTTATCTCAGACCTGGGACGCCATCTGACACAAGCAACCGGCGAACCCAGAGAGTCAAGCTTCTTATTCCAGCGTATCTCCATTACAATACAACGCTTCAACGCTGTTGCTTTCAGTGGTTCTTTCATTAAACCCTTAATTGACATGGATGAGGGGTAGCCGTTCCAGAATACACCACTTTTATAATTTCTAAGACCCTGGGGGAATGAAGTACCTCAGGGCAAATAATAATACATAATAATAATAATAATAATAATAATAATAATAATAATAATAATAATAAATGACTATTCAGCGCTTCAACACAGTTGCTTTTTCTAGCACTTTTCTTACCAACCAATCCATCTGTGAAGATTAGCCATTCCAGAACAACGCCTCCCCTAAATTTTGCAATCCTGAGGGATCATATGTAGCCTACCTCGGGAAAAAAAATAATACTAATAATAATAATAATAGCAACAACAATAACGATAACAACGACAGTAGCAGTAGGTGGCCTAATAGTTTAATGACATGTTCATAATTAGACGTCGCATGGACATTTGACAGGCAATCGAGGAGCCGTTCCTCGGAGCCGTCAAGGACGCCCTCGGGGATCGATTCTCATCGTCTGTCGAGACAGTCTACCGCAAGACGATCAAGTTCATCCTGCAGACCCTCACCACCGGATTCGAAAACAGCAGCGCCTTCGACGCCAACCAGGAAAAAGCCGTAGATAGGCCAGACAGACAGTCTGAGACATTGTCTAACATGAGCAAACACTATTGACTCAGACTCTGAGAAGGTCATTTTCTTGTCATCGTTATTATTATTATTATTATTAATTATTATTATTATTATTATTATCATTATTATTACTTATTATTATTATTATTATTATTTACTACTACTACTACTACTACTACTACTACTACTACTACTACTACTACTACTACTACTACTACTACTACTACTACTACTACTACTACTACTACTACTACTACTACTACTACTACTACTACTACTACTACTACTACTACTACTACTACTACTACTACTATTATTATTATTATTATTATTATTATTTTTTTTTTACCTGAGGTATCTATAATCCCTCAGGTGTCAGATATTAATAAGCAATGTTTACTCTGGAGTGGCCATCCTTGTCAAGATCTGGAAGAACAAAAGTGCTGTGGAATGCAACAGCGTTGAAACGTTGGATTACAACGGACAGGCGCTGGAACAAGAAACTGGTCTCTCTTATTATTATTATTATTATTATTATTATTATTATTATTATTATTATTATAAAGTGAGCAATTTAGAATGGTAAGGTCGAGGAAAAACAGATGGCGTTCCCGCGTTGGACAGCTACCGAGAGTCTTTGGAATAGGTAGTTTGTTTCGAGGGTGTCATGGGTTGTATCGTCCGAGCTCCAACACAAAATTCAATATTATTATTATTATTATTATTATTATTATTATTATTATTATTATTATTATTATTATTATTATTATTATTATTATTATTATTATTATTATTATTATTATTATTATTATTATATAGCTGGTCATTGAACATCTGTATTAAAAAACTGTGAATTTTGGTCATCAACTGTACAGAAGGTGGTAATCTATTGGTTAGCGTGCTGGACTGTCAATCCAGAGTTCAGTTCAAAATCTCTGTCAGGTCAGAGATATTTCGAGAACTCTTACCCCGTAACAAGCGCAGCTATTAAACGAGCACACCAACCGTATACTTTGAAATGCGCTGTCTCCATTTACTCGCTCTCAAATTCTAGCTGATAAACCACACTCCTCTTACTTTTCTCAAAACCTATATATATTTCTTATCTCGTGGCCTTGCGCACTCTGAACGGTTCACGCTACTGGAGGCGCTTTATAAATGTTTGAATAATACAATACAATTAATGGGAAGCTGATTTGTTGAGGCTTAGAAAACAAAGTCACTTACACTTCATATCCATCCATGGCTGCCTCTCGGGTTCTTCATTATCTGCCAACTCTTCTTTTCTTTTTCATCCTCAACTTCTTCATATTCAAGTTCGCCTTATCATTTTCCTTTTCTTCTTCCTCCACCTTTTCCTCTTACTCCTCTTCTTCCTTAATTCTTCTAATTTTTTCTCCTTCTCCATCCCCTGCTTCTGTTCCTCCTCCTCCTCCTCTTCTTCACACTAAAAAATAATATTTTACTGCATGTCGCAGTAGTATTTTCAGTTAACGACACTGTTTGATAACAAAGATCATTAGCGTCGCCCTCCTCCTTCATCCAAGCTTGGGACTGGCACTCTCATAGTACAAAAAGTGGCGCAGTTTACTGCAGTGTATACCTACATCTAAAGGTGCTGTACCGTGACACATGAACGTTTTTTTATTTTTCAATAGGCGGCGCTTCGGCGTGTTAAAACCATAATGTAAGAGATAGGATGGTGACTCCACTTCGTATCTTTCATGCGTATGAATTTTGGCTAGAACTTTTTTCTGTCGATGGTGTCGCTAGAGTCACTCGAAGTCCGCCTTGACAATTTTGCCCTGGCTGGAGTTGGCAGCGCTTCTGATTAGTTACCTTGAAGGGGCGCTCTATCAATTTTTTAATGAATGAATGAATGAACGACCGCAACACCAGCTTTAATTAATATTCGTGTGATCTACGAATTTTACCAAAGATATGGATTGCTTCAATCCGCTTCCTGCTACCATGGTGACGTTTCCATGACGTTGGTCGGTCAACCAATCGCTGCAAGATCGTCGTTACCAGTGCGACCACTCTCCATTTTCTGAAATCCCAAGCTCTTGCCCGAAAAATCCCAAGATTGGCCAAAAGTGTTACAAAAAATCCCAAGTTACCGACAAGGAAAAAGTTGTGATGAAATATCCAAAAGGCGTTTTAACTTTTAACAATCACAATTATTCACAAAAATGCCTTGCTAAGAACTGGCAAAGAAAAAACCGGAGCATAACATTGAATTAGGCCTAACAATGTTTACAAGTTACAATAATAATAGACGTCTTTCAGACTAAGCGAGTTTTTTAATCTGATTCGCTGCCACTGTGGCAAAGTACGGTAAAAACTAGTCTGTAGAGTGTAGACCTTAGAAAATTCCCAAGATTGCAAGGCAAAATCCCCAGTTCTCAAGTCGAACCCCCAAAATCCCAAGATCTTGGGAAAATCCCAAGCAGTGGTCGCACTGGTCGTTACGTTCGTGGTGACGTAATATCTGCTCAGAAGTTACTCTACCTGTATAGCCTACATTCTTAAGTATGTGTATATGTTTAATAAGATGTCTGGATAATAAATTATATACGGATATATACACAACATAATAGGCCATGGTTTGCCCAAAATAGTTGAGCTAGTGATGGACCACAGTAAAACTGCGCTTTGCTTCCATGAAGTTCGGGTAGAATAGGCGCCAGCGCAGGGTCAATAGTATATATATCTCTGTTCCATAGCTGGGCCTATTTCGAGACAATCCTAGTGCAGCCAGAGGTAATCTTTGACCCAACGTTAGGGTAACACAGAGGAACTTGAGACGTTGGTCAAACAGCGGTCAGTAGTGGATGTGCAGTGTTTGGCGTCGATCCCTTGACCGCTTCCTCGTAGGAGGGTGGCGGTGGGGTGGGCACACTGGCCCCGTAGACGGTCGAAAACGATGCACTCGTTGTCACTGTACTTATGCTCCGCGAGATGTCGCTGTAGTAGACCGGAACTTCGCTGCAGATGCAATAGGCTGTGCAAGACTCTGTAGCACAGTGTAATATAAATGGTACAAATGTAAATGGTAATGTAAATGGCATGAAATAACTGGTAGCGTAATGTAAGCGGTAATGTAATAGCAATGTAACGTAAACGTACAATGCAACTACAATGCAAGTAGCAATGTAAATGAAAATGGTAATATAAATTTTACATGTAATGTAATGTCAATCGTAATGACAGTGTAAATGCAGTGCAAATGATACTATAATTGGTGACGGAAGTCACCAATAATGTAACGTAAATTGTAATTTAGTGTAAATGGATACGTTAATCCTAATGAAGTGCAAATGTAAAATGGCAATAGTAATGCAACTGTTAATGTTAACGGTAATGTTAATGGTAATGCAATGTACCGTGATGTGACAAAATGAAATGCAATACATTTAAAGCAAAAATCAGGTTACAAATGAATGAATAATTGAGCAAGTGAGTGAGTAAATAAGTCAGTCAGTCAATCTAAGCAAAGAAGGAAAAGGGTTGATGGATGAACGGAATAGATACAGTTGGATGTACAGATTGATGGATTAGATAATACTTGATTCTATATATTAATGACTTGCTGACGCTCTATATAATATATATGTATATTATATATATGTATATTATATATATATATATGAGTGGGATGCGGTGGTGTAGCGGTGTGTTCTGTGCCTTGTAACCGGACGTTGCAGGTTCGAATCTACCTCAAGCCACTGCGTATACCGACCCTGGACAACTTGCTCAACAATTGTCTGTGAGAAATCACCACCACCTCACTCATCTCATCCCCGAACGGCATTAAAACCAACGGTGAACTCGACATATATATTATATGTATATATACATGTATGTTATATATATATATATATATATATATATATATATCATATCAATCAATCAATCAATCAATTTTTGTATTGCACCCGATAACAACAACTCAAAAGAATACATTTATGACAATCAGTAACAACGTAACAACGTAATTGTGATAAGAACGGTAATGTCACATAATAGTTAAATTGCGATCGACTAAAGAGGAGTAACTAACGGGAGCAATGGGTGGCTCCTAAGGGATTGATATCCCGCTAGTTGGAGACACCTAAGTACGTCCAATACATAGGTTATATATATATAGATAGATACATGTAGATAGATAGATAGATAGATAGATAGATAGATAGATAGATAGATAGATAGATAGATAGATAGATAGATAGATAGATAGATAGATAGACAGACAGACAGACACACAGACAGACAGACAGACATACAGATAGATAGACGGACGGACGGACGGATAGATAGATAGACAGACAGACAGATAGACAGACAGACAGACAGACAGACAGATAGACAGACAGACAGACGGACGGACGGATGGATGGATGGATGGATAGATATAAAAGTCAACGACCTGCCTTCGGGCTGAGAACTCATCACATATATATTATATATATACATGTAGATAGATAGATAGATATATATATATATATATATTCGTTTAATGGTTGATGAATGAAAGAATGAAAAAACAAAAAGGCTAACAAATGGCCAAGTGAACGATCGTACGTCACTTCCTCCTTCTCCTATACCTAGACTATATATACTGACCGTTGCCGTGACTCCGCATGACCCGGCGACCTCGTCGGCAGGGGGCGCGTTGTCGCCGAACCGGAAGCTGGATCTTGCGCATGCGTACGACGAACCAGAGCACAGCGATCCAGAAAAGGCAGACGGCGAATCCGATTGGAACGAAGAGAGTCCATCCGTCCTCATTAGGAGGATCTGTCGCCGGAGAGGAAGAGGAGGAGGAGGAGGTGGTGAAGGTGGAGGAGGAGGATTCCACGTCTTCCGCGTCCTGGGTATTTCCTTCGGACTCTGCAAGGTAAGGTAAGATGAGAAAATGTAAGAAGAGGGGAGGGGAGGTAATGTAGCGTTAGAGATGTAAGGTAAGGTAAGGTTTATGTAAGGTACATATGTTAAGCAGAAGATAAGGAGATCTGAAGGAAGGTAAGGTTAGGCATGTTAAGTAGGAGAGAGAGAGAGAGAGAGAGAGAGAGAGAGAGAGAGAGAGAGAGAGAGAGAGAGAGAGAGAGAGAGAGAGAGAGAGAGAGAGAGAGAGAGAGAGAGAGAGAGAGAGAGAGAGAGAGAGAGAGAGAGAGAGAGAGAGAGAGAGAGAGAGAGAGAGAGACAGAGACAGAGACAGAGACAGACAGCCAGACAGAGACAGACAGAGACAGACAGACACAGAGAGACAGAGACAGACACTGGAAGAGACAGACAGACAGAGTCCAGAGAGACAGAGACAGAGGGGTAGTGACAGACAGACAGACAGACAGACAGACAGATAGAGACAGAGAGGGATAGGGTAAAGTACAGTTCTGTCTGGTATGTATCCCTGCCTAGCGTTGTGCAGTTGGTCATATAGCGTTGCATAGCGCTGTGATGCAGCCTGCTGGTGCCTAGGAAGCAGGTTTTTCATCTGAACTGTTCTGGCGAGAGTAACGAAAATGCATTTCGTCGATCTTTCTTTTCTTCAGCAGCGATCGCGAGTTTGCAGCAGAGACAGCGGCGCAGATGACGAATGACGACGGTCGGCCATAAGGGGAAGGAGAGATGGAGAGCGTTGGGACTTGGGAGGGAAGAGGGGAAGATATAGGAAGAGCAGTGAAGTGGAGAGAGAGGCAGAGATATAGGACGGTAAGGTATATCATAGAGAGACAAAGAATGAGGGGAAAAGACAAAGAGAAAGAGAGACAGAGAGATGAAGGATGGAAGGAAGGGAGGGAGGAAAGAAGGCTGTGGAACGAAAAATTACGTGAGTCGGATAGACAGACAGAAGAACAGACAGACAGACAGACAGACAGACAGACAGACAGACAGATAGACAGAACCAGTCAGCGACATACAGGGCAGAGACAGGGAGAAACAACGACAAAGCAAGGTAGACAGACTGAAGAACCGTTGGAGAGATCCCGACCTTCAGCCAGACAGCAGGACATCCACCCAGACAGACAGACGGACCATAGTGTATTATACACGGTGTTCATAAAAACGCTGCTGACGGCAGCTTTCTCGCTTCATTTGACACCTGTTCGGCTCCCGCAATCAATCATCTCTCTCTCTCTCTCTCTCTCTCTCTCTCTCTCTCTCTCTCTCTCTCTCTCTCTCTCTCTCTCTCTCTCTCTCTCTCTCTGTCTCTCTGTCTCTGTGTCTCCCTGTCTCTGTCTGTCTGTCTGTCTCTGTCTCTGTCTGTCTGTCTGTCTGTCTCTGTCTGTCTGTCTGTCTGTCTCTCTGTCTCTCTCTCTCTCTCTACATGTCTAACTCTCTGTCTCTGTCTAACTCTCTCACTCTGTCTCTGTCTCTCTCTCCCTCTGTGTGTCTCTGTGTGTCTCTGTCTGTCTGTCTCTCTCTCTCGCGCGCGCCCTGGTCTTACTTTATCTTAATTGAGCAGATGGCGAACGATTTCTTTGCTTCCTCGCCTGCTCTGTCTCGCCGGACCGTGACATGGTCCGATTAACACGAAGTTCTTTGCATCGTACCAGACTGCAAAACCTTCCGCCTCTGTGTCGGGGCTTCGAATCCAATTACACCTTTGCGTCATCCTGACTCTAAATTCATTGGCGCGCCATCGACCACCGCCTTGCATTTCATAATAATGGCCACTTACCATACCTTACCTTATCTTACCTCACCTTTAACCTTACATAACCTCCTGACTTTTCCTTAACTCACTTCAGCCTGCCTCACCTTATCCTATCCCACCCTACATTTACCATTCATTATCCTACCTTACTTTACGTACTTCACCAAGTTATGCACCCTATAAGCCTAAATACTAAATCTTATTGCTACATTACACTATGTCGATTGCGAGGCCTGTATACGTCACCTGGACACGGCCAGTGACTCCATAGTCCGATACAAGATGGCGTCCCACAGACGAAACGGCGATCAACACAAACGGCCTCTGAGCAGCAGACGACATTTCCTGTGTCGTGTATAGGTGGCGCCAGCGTCGACGGCAGTGACGTCACACGACTTGAGTTCTCTTGTGATACAATCGTCTGATCCATCAGCGGATAAATGCCTGACGTTGCAAAGAACAGAATGCGTGCATTCGTTCATCTTTTTTGTTAATTCTTTCCTTCATTCGTTCGTTCATACGACGTGTGTTTGTTCTCCGCTGTTTTGTTCATTCATTATTAGTAAGTACTTACTGTACTTATCATGGCAAGCATTTAGTATCGGGGTGCGTAAATTTACGGGCGTCGGACGGCATCTTTTGGCATGCTGCGCGGAAGGTACGATGTTTTCTAAAGACGACACTAATCCTAACCCTGACCCTCACGACGCGTTCTCCGCTGATGTACGAACAGTACAAATTAATATTACAAATCCCAAACTGTACATGACACAAGGTACAAATAAACGACAGTTTCTTCAACATTTACGATAGCATGCAGCTACGATCTTTACAATGGCAGTGCCGAAAATTCTCAGTAATGTCAACTGCATGTATACACTCTTCGTGAAACTGTACTCGAACTGATAAAGTAAAATTTCAGGTTTAAACACGAAATCATGTAGGGGCCTACACTTTTGACTGCATGGGGCTTATCTGTTCCCTCCAAAAAATGCAAAAATCCGGTTCCAGAAAATCTGTCCACCAAAGTTATGTACAGATATATACAGCCTCTGGTATGGTGCTGAATAAACGAACATACAATACACTACATCTGCACTTTCGACACTGCCATCTGCCCACCTCTTGTACCAAAACAGAATACTTAGTCCCTGATCTTATATACCTTCGTCGGTGCTGTGCACAGCGGCCGTTGGTCGGTGGTAGAGACGGTAGAGAAAGGCGAACTTATCTCCCAGGTGGAAAAGCCCTCTTAGTCGAACGTACAGAAACCGTGACACCACAATCGTTGCGTTCCCCATTGGGGTAGTTGACCAGTCGTCGGGCTCCCCACTCGTCCCGTTCATTAGGGGACCGTCGTGGGGCTTCTTGGGACCGGTCGTCCTTCGTCGGGCGCCCGTATCGTGTCGGCCGCAGATGGTACTCGCCACGTCTGTTTCGATGGAGCCCCAGAAAGTCGCTACAGCTGGTGAAGTCGATGTTAGACCGTCGTGTACTGAGACCGTGAATAAGTCTGAAATTAATGAATGGATGAATGGATGATGGATGATGAAGGATGGATGAATGGATGGATGGATGGATGAAATGATAGATGGATGGATGAAATGATAGATGGATGGATGAAATGATGAGGGATGGATGGATGAATGGATGAATGTTTGGATGGATGGATGAAAGGATGATGTATGGATGAAGGATAGATGGATGGATGAAAGGATTATAGATGGATGGATGGATGGATGGATAGACGGATGTTTGGATGGATGGATGGATGGATGAAAGGATAGATGGATGGATGGATGGATGGATGGATGAATGGATGGATGGATGGATGGATGGATGGATGGATATGTGACCTTGATGGCGCATTAAAAATGTGATGTAATATAATTACGTGTGATGGATGGATGAAAGAATAGATGGATGAATGGATGGGCGGATTTCGCATTTCTTCCCGCGACTCAGATTCAAGGTATTTCTGTGTGACTCAGAAGCATTAAAAATGTGTGTAGTGATAATAATGTAAATGGAAAAAAACGAATGAATGAATAAATGAAAGAACACATTAATTAATGAATAAACATAAATGGGTTTGTGTGGCAATACAATTCCATTAATTCGATCATTTATCAGTTTATTAACCGTCTCTCGTATAGAACAAACCACTCTAATGAGACGCTGCATGCGGTTGGTTATAAGGTAAGGTATCCGGTTTAAGGTGAGCTATTAGTTAACGCAAGGCAATGTAACGCAAGGTATGGTAACTTAAGGTAACGTAACGTAAGGTATACGTAATGCACGTAACGTAAGGTATGATAACATAATGTATGATAACGTAAGGCAAAGTAACGCAAGTTTGGTTTGTTATACCCCAATATCAATAATATTAGTCCTCAGAGGCAGGAAAAGACTTGACTGAAGCACGCAGCCACACACAACCATTCCGTTCCTTACGTGGATTGCACGGCTGGACAACTCTCACGGTCAGTTTTACATGACGAAGCACCGGGATTGTAATCCAGGACGAACAGGCGAACAAAAGACGCCGTCACACGCTGCTCACGATACCGTGGTAAACTAATAACGATAGCATGTAAGCTTACTAACGTTAGCTTAGTAACCGTTACCATAGTTACGTCAGCACACTAACGATCAACGTTGTCATAGTAATGCCGCATTTCTAGCATTGCCACTAACTGACTTGACCATGCTATCGTTGCCATACTATACCATAGCAACGTCGTCATAGTTACTGTTTCCATGATGTAAGTATACCCGAAGCAATGGACAAGTTGACGATCTTCATCTCAAGTCTTCTGTCTGGTAGGACTGCCTGAAGGACCCAGACGCAGTCGAAGAAGCGAGGGTTAGATTCGTTGTGCTGATCTGCATGAGTGAATTCCACGAGACCTTCGCCATCAACCGAGCGAAACGGAGAATCACTTCCGCAGTCTACAGACACGAGTTGAATCATTCCAGATGGAATTATTTGTACTCATCCAGGCCAATTTATCCATTCGTTCCCTTCCAGGGCCGGATTAAGGATTTCCGGAGGCCCTAAGCCAAGAGCCGCATTAAGACATCCACTCATTCCTCAGGCCTAACCATAAACATGGGCGTCCGGAGGTCTGCGGGAAGAGCATTTTTGCTACCCGACCGGATACCAAATTAAAAAAACTACTTATCATCTTGGTTTTTAACAATGAACGGCTATGATTTTTTCCACAGTTTTATTTTTTATCCAAACTGATCAAGATAACCTGAAAAATTTAAAATATATAAAAACATTGAAACTTTTAGCAGTTTCGTGTTTGAAATAAACGTTCAGAAATACATGTAGCTGAAAACGACTCCCAGAACGCTAACAACTAGCTCCATATCACGTCAAATGCTTCCAGAAGCATTGGCGGCTATTATTGGGATCCGCGCCAGACCCATAATTGCGGGAGCGAGCCTACTGATGGTGATGTGACAGGTTGCTTTCAGCACCCTCGTTAGTCCCCGTTCCAACGATTCAAAACTTTGACCCCCTAAAAAGAATTCTTTGCCCCCATAAAACATTCCTGTGGACGCCCATGATTATGTTCCATTTTACTAAATTTAGGTATTTTCAGAATTTTCACCCGCTTGCGCCCGATCACCGTGTCAGCAATGTGTCAATATTGTCGACACAGAGTGGGAAATATTAGCGTTCGCTTTGAGCCTTTGACGTCTGCCGTCGGTCGCTAGGGGCCTCTGTACAGACTGAGAGTGTGAATCCGCAACTTCACGGGTCAGTAACCGGGTAAGTAGTACCCGTTAAACTTACTACCCGACTAAATTATTTAAAATTATACCCGATTAGGAATTTGCTATAACAATTTGATTGAATTTCTCGCGGATTTTTGGGCCCGCAAAACCTTGCGGGGCCCTAAGCCATGGCTTATCTGGCTCATGCCTTCATCCAGCACTCGTTCATTTCACTTGTCCATTTAGGCTTTCATTCGTTGTTCATTCATTCGTTCATTCATTCGTTCATCTATCCATTCATTCGTTCATTCATTCGTTCAGTTGTCCATTCATTTGTCCACTTATTCGTTCATTCATTCGTCCATCCATTCTATCCGTTCGTTCGTCAGTTAGTCTGTCAGTCGGTTACATTATTTATTATTCTATATCATACTCGTTTATCAGCTCTCAAACAGATGGACACACTGCTAGCCGATACATATGATGTATAAAAACTTTAGAAAGATTACTATTGTTAGCCAGGCAATGTTTTAGAGTGGACTCGAGGTAAGCTTCAAATCCCCTTCAATACAAAGCAGAGGGTTTAAAGTGACCGTCGCCTTTACATAGAATGTATGAAATATAAAAAAATTACTATTGTTAGCTAATATGCCAAAAATAATCTTTGTCGGCGGAAACGGCCTATGTTGTCATAAGCTGCCGTTAAACCGTGGATCCAAGCCAGGCAATGCTTTAGACTGGACTCAACGTGAGCTTCTATATAAAGCACAGAGGGTCAAATGTCTATCGTCTTTATTAGGCAGCACATAGTTATATGGTCGTGGTATCAGGTGGTAGTGACGCTGAACGACATTTGGGAACAGTCCAAGTACATGGGCATCGCTCCTGATAACTGCCGGTCAAGAGACGTTCATCAAGAGACATAACCTAATCGTCGTCATTTATGTATAGCACCACATCACATATGTCGTCGGGGCGCTATATAAATCTCGAATTACGTTACTGATTACATCGATCAGTTAAATGTCCGTAAAGTAATTGTCCCACCTGTTGAAGGAAGACGGCAATCGAGAAGATTCTCCGACGGACCTAAAGCCATCGATAGACACAGCATCATCACATTCCTCGTTACCATACATATATGCTATTTTATAGTATTTACCGCTATGTCGATACATATTGTTTTTGTTGACAAAGAGAAAAAAAGAAATAAAAGACATTATTCAAAGATGCTGTTAGAAAGGCGTTAAATAAAATCCTTCGTAAGAGAAAATGTGGATTCGTAAAATAATTCTAGATTCCAGCTGGTACCTCTGAAGTAGACAGTAGCGTGAAATCCGACAACAGGTTGGAGAGGGGTTGGAGGAGGCCGAGCGGAGGAGTCTCCCACCTCCTCAGGGGTCGTGAAGAGAAGACTGACCGATCCCTTCGTCACCACGATGGGTCGCTCGTCGGAACCACAGCTGCTGCGCTCCATCGCTCTACACTGCGTCAAGTCCAGCGATCTACAGAACTGACAACAAGGAAGCATAGGCGTGCACGCGCATTGCAATTTAATTCAACGCAATGTAACGTAAAGTAATCTAGTAATATCGACCAAAGCCAAGCTTTGAACAACTGTGACATGGCGCTGATAATCGTCTCTTGAGGCCATTTGAACTGATCCTGGCCTTGTTCTGCACAGACTGCTGCAGTCCCCAATTAACCCTGCAATCAGTTGGGCGACATATGAACGGGAGCCAAAAGAACGGGCGACTCGAGAACGGCGACTGTAATAATTCATTCATTCATTCATTTCAGGAATTTATATAGCGCCCCTCAAGAAGCCTACTCAGAGGCGCTCCCAGTCCAACCACGGTGATACAAGTAGGCCTAAGTCTTAAGGAGCTTGTAGAACGTAGATGAATTATCCCTAGGTAACAGGCGTATCTCCAATAATAATAATAATATCTCTTTTCTTTAATGAAGCGCCTGACAAACGCACTGCGCTGTAAATTTAGATGTTATGACAATTAAACAATTCACAAGAACACAAATGACAGAAGACATAAACCTTAACTACTAACAGAACAGACAGCCTGCAATACACGATGTATTAGACGACCCGGTGAGACTATTAAACGGCCGCCGGAGAGTTGAACGGTTAACAGATGACCGGTGAACAATTTATATAGGAAAGTAAGCCATTGAACGTGTATAATTGTCTTGGATATGGACAACGCTTTAATATGTGTTTAGTTGTGGGACAAAATAGGCAATTGAGCGTAAATACAATAAGATTTCTGCTCTGACATAATATATAGGTGGCGACTTCGCGTGTAACCCGTTCGTTCAGTTTTCGATTATTTCTTGTTGCTTTGTTGAAGCACTCCGGTTGATCGTTGCAAGACATTAGTAGGCTATGTTGCATTGCATGTCGTTCTTGACACCTGTCAAAAACGCCCGCGCGTAATTTAATTTAAGACCAATCTCGTACACTTTTTTAAGAAAAGGTGTTTATGGCTGCCTTCTCAAAATCTACCAAGATTTTGGGGTTTAATAAAATTCCGCCGCACTAAAAGAACATCCCGCTCAACATTCACTATACACAGAGTACACAATGAAAAGTATACAATGCCGCACCTTGCGAATTGTTCAGTAGTCGTCCCGGTAATATAACGTTGCGGTTAAGTGTCACCTGTTCTATTGTCGGCCGTTCAACTATCTCCCGTTAAAGTGTCGCTGTTAAATGTCGTCTGTTCAATTGACCGTCGTTCAAATGTCCGTATACCCTGTAATCTACACCGTACGTCCACGACTTCACGACGGAATTTTACCCATGGCAGACAATTTGGCACGTAAAACATTTATTATTAGGATGATTTAGGGCCTACTCTTGACTTGTTATCTCAGAATGTACACTATTTGGTCACCGTGACCCATCATCATCGTCGTCGTCGTCATCATCATCATCATCGTAGTCATCACCCGTTCCTGATGGCAGCATTTGTCCAGTGATGCGTTCGAATAAATAACCTACGTGCTTCTGTCGTTTCTACCATTTAGAGCTGTTCAAATGTTTAGTCCTATTATTTCTTATTATTTAATATTTCCTAATAGGCCTATTTATTTTTTGTCCATCCAGTGTGTTCGTGGTTTTCCTTTGAAACTCGTTCTTTCGTATCGTTCAAGCATATTCTAAAAGGTGTATAACTGCTCCGCTGGTATTCGTTCCACATGGAACCATAAACCGTCTACGCTGAACGACCTTATCTAACTGTCTACATACCCACATAACATACATACATACCCATTGTCTACATACCCATTGTTCTGTCTCGTCGTTTATAGTTTTTGTAGTGTTGAGATTCCTGCAATTATCCATAGAGTGCTCGTTTCCTTTGCAAAGATTCTTTTATCGTCTTTGTTTTCTCATTGTCTCACATTACGAACCATACGGAACAATGGGCTTTATCGTCGTCTCCCATATTCCTGCCTTTTGTTTTCCTTGCTATTTGCCTGCTTTTCCACATTCTGGTTATAATTTGAAATACTAGCGAGTGGCTTTGTCCGATTTCGCACCACTTCACAGAGGGAAATACACCGTGTTACAGAATTACCAACAATCGTATTCATACAGTCTTGACGCAATGTATAGAGATATTAGGCGATTTCCTTTATTGTAGTTTCGTTATTGTGATTTCTATTGTAGTTTCGTTATAGTGTTTTGTCATCGGAGGCAGCAACTGATGC
>JACEVL010000010.1:2347153-2354653 GCA_020284085.1 Aporrectodea caliginosa
TTATGGCTACGCCTATGCAGGTACTTACATGTATGTGGCCAGTAGTGGAAAATGAAGACCTCTGAGGGATAACGGAGGCCGCTGAGGGAGACGGGAGCTTTACTTTAATCCAGGGCCTAAAGTATACCGTGTTTTCGGACTCAAAGTGTGCAGTTGACATTGTAGAGAGTGCAGCCGATTCAGTGTGATTCTCGTTAACGATATATAACGATAACGAAAATGTTCGTTAACGAGAATAAAATGATTTCGTTAACGATAACTATAACTATAACTAAAAATATAATTAACTATAACTATAACGAAAATAACAATAACGATAATCCATCTTTATTTTCGTTAATAAAAAAATAAAATTGAAAGTGCAATGTGGACGATTCGACATAGGCCTACATGAGAACATAAAAATGCGCTATTAGTAATAGCCTATGTTCGCCCCGAAGTTTTCATGTGTGAATTAACCCAGTAATATAATAATATTATATATAGTGCGGCATTTTATTACTAGCTGTTTTGTAAACGTTTCTATTGCGATTGCGACCAAAGTTGACTAGCCCAATATCATAAAATTAGTAGTCATAGAAATCTTGTAGTCAAAATGTCTCTGAAGCTTTTTGATTGTTATGACTGGAGTGATTGCACGCACTGTACATAATCAATCATTTATTGCTTTCCTGCTCTCTGTGTATTTGTTAAAACATTAGTAAAATATGAAATTGTCTTCTACATTAACACAGGTATCATCATTAGTCAGCAAGTTCCAGTAACTTTAATTATTGATTTTTTATTATGCAATTTGTCAGTTACTTTGGAAAGTCGTGTATTCATGAATCATGCTTCAAAGGCTTTCAAAGCTCTGAGCAAACTGTGAAACAGCGTGTTAATACGCACAATTTTGCTTATGGCGTTAATTATTGTAATTAAGTAGTAACTAAAATTAACTAAAATTAAAATCCATTAACCATAACTATGACTACAAAATAATACTAACTATAACTATAATTATAACTAAAATAAAAACCATTAACTATAACTGTAACTATAACTAAAATAAAATCTGTAAGGAGAATCACACTGAGCCGATTTGTATGGAGTGTAGAGTACAGTATGCTCAAGGAAACCACATAGGCCTACGATTTCATTTTAATACCTGAAATAATAATACTAGCGAGGTGCTATATAAATTCTCAGAATGAATGAATAGTTGTTGTGCTTAATTACAAGGCAACTGGTGTTTATGGGCGTTCTGGCTACAATACTGTCTGCTCTGTCCAGCCATTGCTTTTCGAAGTACATATATCGTCGATGTGTATCAGAAAGCGGATCTCAGCACAACTGATTGCAGAGCACAGATAGACTAGAGGGCAGGCCAGTGTCCCTTGTGGGCCACTGTACAGATTGTGCCCAGGTCCCTGGGGGCCACCGTAGTAAGGATTATATTGTTGTCCAGCGATTGGGTCACCGATATGGCGGGAATTCAATGCGGAGTACCAGGAAAAAATCAGTAAACAACGCGCGATTGGTCAAGATATATCTCAAAAGATATATACGATGATAGGAAAAGGACATAGGAGGATATCAGCGCCAGAGGCAGACAAACAGACAGACAAACAGACAGGCAGAGGCAGGCAGAGGCAAACTGTATTTATATATTTTTGACGTAGTTATGTTTGTATATAATTATATATATGTGTATGTGTGAATGTATATATATATATATATATATATATATATGTGTGTGTGTGTGTGTGTGTGTGTGTGTGTGTGTGTGTGTGTGTGTGTGTGTGTGTGTGTGTGTGTGTGTGTATGTGTGCATGTATGCATGCATCTACATTTATATGCATTCACGATGTATTCATGTATATGTATGTAAGGATGCATGCAATGTTTATGCATGTACCTATATACCCTTATAGCCAACCAGACAGACAGACAGACAGACAGATAGACAGACAGACAGACAGACATACAGACAGACAGACAGACAATCCAACTGATCCACACGGATCGATTTCAATTCATGACCGACCTGCGTAACGCTATAAAGCGCGGGTCAAATCGCCAATTTATCTGGCGCCTATTTATCCGTCTTCTTTTAGTGCATCCTCTGTTGGCACTAACCTTTGACGGCGTAGGTTATAACGAGGTGTGACGCCCTAACCGGCGAAGCGTGACGCGTCACTTCGGCTCTGAGGACCACCCATGATGATATAGAGACGTAGGTCCGCGTTGGGTGGTCTGGTGATGGGTGGTCTGGTGGTTGGTCGGTTGCTGAGGAGGAGGAGGACGTGGAGGAGAAGGAGGGAGTGACTTCCGTGGAAATGTTGTAGGCTGGCTCATAGATCATGAGTCGGTCGAGACGAGAGGAACTGAAGACAGGAAGAAAGCAGAGAATAAATGAAGAAATGCAGTGTTGTATCATCAGAGGGCAAGTTGGAGGAATTTATTGCGAGATCTTACGAATGAAGGCATGAATCATGAATGAGTGGATAGATGGATGGTTTGATGGGATGAATTACAAATGAATGAATGAGTAAATGAAGGTATGGATGGATGGATTGATGGTTGGATTTTTGGAATGAACGAGCGAACGAATGAACGAATGAGTGAGTGAGTGGCGTCCGATGCGTTTAGTCGAGTGAGTCCCGCTTAAAATAAAAAGACATGTAGGCCTACGACTGCTTAACAACCCATCCTAGTTTTATAGCAAGAAGTCTTCCACTTTTTTGTAGGTATGATAATGCCTAATATATTATCACAAAGTAGCTATCAGATAAATCCAGTATATATATAAGTTATATATATATATATATATATATATATATTACAAGCAATTAACAAATGGGATTTGTTGCATTATGGAAGGCAATATGTTGGGGAACGTCCTGCAGAATAATATACTCAGGCCATCCGTCTATATGCGGTGTATCTGATAGCTGACTCCAGCTCGGGGTCGATGATTGATTCCACTCGAATTCTGTTGAGGTCACTCCCAGAATTTGTTGCAGTCCACATCTTAGCGGCTTCAATCGATGCCTCAATATCGTCTGACAGTTCTATATATTCAATTCCGCCACGCCATTTAAGGTTCCCGTGTAAGGACCGTGCCACAGGCCAGAAAGAATGCCATCCATCAGTACCACGACACCGTCCAAATCAGATGGAACCCCAACTTTTCACCGCTGGAATATCTGGGGCAAACTAATAACGCCTAAAGATACGGTTCCAACAGAAACGTTCATTTGGTTTTCTAAATCTATCTATCTATCTATGAAATTTATATAGCGCCCCTTCAAGATTACTACTAAGAGGCGCCCCCGACCCAGACCAGGTCAAACAGGAAAGTCTTAAGTAGTTTATAAAAAGAGCCAGAGAAGTCTCACTAAATGTGATATCTGTCTAATTCTATATCTGATGAAATCCTGAAGGTGCATCCATGACCACCTACATGTATAGAGAGTATACCACAGCATTCCGTAGCTTTAACAATACGTCCTCCAAAATCGGCATCATGAGCCTTTTCTCTTTTACCTACTCTTTATTAACTTTGTCAGATCTTCACATAATCTCTCGTCTCCGTTATTCTTTACAACCGGTTCTATAGATTCATATTTGAAGTCGTTTCAACTGCGAGCTCAACTTTGGTAGGCCTAACAGTGGACACGGAATTCTTCACCAAAGAGAACTGTGTTCTCTTTCAACAGAATTTTCCCTTGTGATAACTTTTGTTCCCGCAGCTGCTGCTGAAAATTACATCGTCCACGGACTCCACGATATCAATGTTCTCAATTGTCTGAACCAGTCTCAGTTTTACCGCTGCCGAACTACGCAGTAAATGTGACCTTTGGATATTCATCCAGAACCACAATAAAGTGGAAAAATCCTGAACTCTGCCGAAACATCCAATTGCCATAAATTTGCCGACTACATCCGTCCTCCGTGAACCAGGGCTATCAGACGGGTTCTGCAGGCTGCAGGCTGCAGGCTGCATAGGCAGAGGAGGATTATTCAGATTGCTGAAAATCGTTCTGGAGATTCCGAGATGTTCGCACCATTATTAGACTTAAAGCGAAGCCGAGGTTGAGCTTCGTTAAGGTGTGTGAAGTGTGAACCCGAGGTTTTTAGGTTCAACGGATTACCAACGTAACCGATGCATATTAAATGGCCGCTGTCCAGCGACTCGGAAGCTTTCGTCAATGATGATAATCATTTGCAAGGACCATGCAAAAAACTAATTCCACATCCACAGCAGCGAACATTCTGTCCTTGGGAAACTCCCCCTCATGCCACCTGCCACAGTGTCGACACTGATACTCCGAGCTCACTAAATAATCCATCTTCCGATCTCACTAAATCCTCACATCTTTCTCTTCACAGATTATTCACTTAGGCCTAAAGCTGAAAACACTGCTCTTTCAAAAATCCCATCCTGATCCCTCCTTTTCCCCTTACCTCCCTCGCCGTTTCAACTCTATACACCATCCACCTTAACCGTCTGACCATCTTCCTGCCTGACCCCTTTGAATCTTGACCTGGAACCGATTTCCACCCTACCTGCCCAAATGCCCATCGATTCTGTTTTGACTAAACGCCTGTGAATAAGCAGATTCCCGCGACTTCTCTTTTTTTTGGCGCTGTAGCAGTCTCGAGATTACGATTACGATTACTGATCCAGCAGAGACTCTTCTGCAGCGATAAATTTCTTCTACTTAACCCGACAAACCTGTTTTGTAATCGTAGTAGTGAAATTTTTAAGGCGCTACTTAAAAAGCCAAGCGTGGAGCACCAGTTTATTCACGAGCGCTGTGTCGTGTCAAATGGTTCGTGTCCTAATTATTATTGAACATCTGCGTCCTGAAATGTAGATTTCTTTCGCTGTTCGGCTCTCGATTTAAGGCCGGAGAGAACGTCGTCGGCTTGATCTTCTGTTCAGTATGCACTACACAGTTCACATGCAGGGCTTCAGCTCTCTGGTCGAGGCCAGAAAATTCAAGAAGCCATTTGAGTATCAATTAATTTATACACCTGGGCCAATCCTCAGGTTTCGTAAACGATCTCAGATGACGAGAGCTGACATCTACTTAGAGTTAAACCCTACACTGTTAACCGTGATAGGCCTAAATAAGAAAACAATGATTTCGAAGCAATTTAATAAAGTAGCCATTTTAGATTATATATAATGAAACATGCAGTTCGTTAATAATTTAGAGGCATCGCTTTAACCATGTCAGAAGCGTTTATTCGGGATAAGTCTCTCATATACTAAAAGAAAGTATAACCCCTAGTATACAGTCTATTCCAGGCACATCACATGACAGCATTGGCGTATTTAAGGGGTGGTTCAACGGGTTCCCCCCCCTATAAATGCATTACTGTTACCAAAAACTAAAAATGTAGAAAAATATGACAATTTCCAATAGAAACCCCCTAAAACTTAAAACCCCTCCGAATTTTTTCCTGGCTACGCCCCTGCATGTCAAAATAATGCATGCATGTGTGCGTGCATGTATGCATGGATTAATTAATTACTTAATTAATTAATGACCGAAAGGACGGAGAGATGGATAGATGGATGACTGAATAGATGAATGGATGAATGATTGAATTATTGAATGTTTGGATCGAGTGATACGTGAATTAATGATTTCACAGATGTACGGATGGAATGAATAAATAAATAAATAAATGATGGATGAAGGAATCAATCAACAGATAAAGAAATCAATAGCAATCAACCTATTAACCTGTCCGTCTGTCTGACTGTCCATCTGTCTGTCTGTCTGTCTGATGATTGGTCAGTCAGTCGGTCTGTCCGTTTGACCGCAGTAATTTTGACCTTTGGATATTCATCCAGAACCACAATAAACGAAAAATCCTGAACTCTGCCGAAACATCCAATTGTCATAAATTTGCCGACTACAGTACTGTCAGTGCACCAGAGCTATCAGACGGATGTCTGCAGCCTGTCAGCAGAGGAGGATTATTCAGATTGCTGAAAATCGTCCTCGAGATTCCTGAGGTGTCCGCACCATTATCAGACTTAAAGCGAAACCCGGTCTAAGCTTCGTTGAGGTGTGTGAACCAGAGGTTTCTTAGTTCAACGGATTTCCAACGTAACCGATGCATATTAAATGGCCGTTGTCCAGCGACTCGGAAGCTTTCGTCAATGATGATACATTGATAATCATTTGCAAGAACCATACAAGAAAGTGGCTCGAAAGTAATTCCACATCCACAGCAGCGAACATTCTGTCCTGGACAACCTCCCCTCATGCCACCTGCCATCCTCGACACTCATCCTCCGATCTCACCAAATAATCCATCTTCCGATCTCACTAAATCCTCACATCTTGCTTTCTCTTCACAGATTATTCACTTAAAACTGGAAACACTGCTCTTTCACAAATCCTATCCTGACCCTCTTTTCCCCTGACCTCCCTCGCCGTTTCAATTCTAAATGCCATCCACCTAAACCGTCTGACCGTCTTCCTGCCTGACCCCTTTGAATCTTAACCTGGAACCGATTTCCACCCTACCTGTCCATCGATTCGGTTTTGACTAAGCGCCTGTGAATAAGCTGATTCCCGCGTCTCCTCTTTTTTAGGCGCTGTAGAAGTCTCGAGATTACGATTACGATTACTGATCCAGCAGAGACTCTTCTCCAGCGATAAATATCTTCTATACTTAACCCGACAAACCCCTTTTTTAATCGTAGTCGTGAAATTTGTAAAGCGCTACTTAAAAAGCCAAGCGCAGGGCACCAGTTTATTCACGAGCGCTGTGTCGTGTCAAATGGTTCGTGTCCTAATTATTATTGAACATCTGCATCCTGATATGTAGATTTCTTTCGCTGTTCGGCTCTCGATTTAAGGTCGGAGAGAACGTCGTCGGCTTGATCTTCTGTTCAGTATGCACTACACAGTTCACATGCAGGGCTTCAGCTCTCTGGTCGAGGCCAGAAAATTCAAGAAGCCATTTGAGTATCAATTAATTTATACACCTGGGCCAATCCTCAGGTTTCGTAAACGATCTCAGATGACGAGAGCTGACATCTACTTAGAGTTAAACCCTACACTGTTAACCGTGATAGGCCTAAATAAGAAGACAATGATTTCGAAGCAATTCAAAACGTAGCCTTTTTAGACTATAGTATTAATACACGCGGAGTTCTTTTATAATTTAGAGGCACCGCTTTTACCATGTCAGAAGCGTTTATCGGGTTAAGTCAGTCTCGCATACACTTACAAACAGTATGACCTCTCGTATACAGTCTATCCCAGGGCTGTTAAAGGCTTGGTTTTTTTGTTTTTTTGTTTTTTTGGTTTTTAAAAAAAAATCTGCAAATTTTGGTTTTTTGGTTTTTATAAATTTCAAAATTATAAATGCCAAAAATGTCGTCTCTTCAAGTCTCTTGGCAATTGTTGTATGGTCTTTGTTAACTTCGTTTTATGACATTCTACGGTTCTACTGTTCTAGCTAATTTTATTTATATGCATCTGATTA